>JAJJMA010043891.1:0-11166 GCA_023529015.1 Papaver nudicaule
GAATGGAAACTGAGGTCGCCGACCATGCATGTTGGTGGAAGAAGACACATGATTATTGGGTGTTGGAGTGCATTCGCTATGTGGCACCAAGCTAAGGCCGGTGTAACTTAGCTTTCCCTAGGAGAAGATACACCATAGAAGAATTCTAGCATAGGATTCCCTTTGGGGGGAGTATAGTAAATTCGTCAAATATGTCTCATATAAATAGCTATGTAACCCTAAAAGAAAGGGATGGTCTCAATTATCTTCTCTCTCTACCCCCATCTCCTTCTCTACTACTCCTCTACTCAAGAACATGAAGAACACTTAAGTTCTCATGGAAATCCATGTAATAATACCACCATAAATCATTAATAAATCCTTGTGTTTATGTGTATCTCATGTATCTTAGATTGGGTGTATTGGTAAAATCTCTTCAAGGGGATTTTACCAATTACAAAGGCTATGGGCTTCTTTGGATGCACGAGAGGGGTGTGTCAGGGAGACCCTCTTTCTCCCTTGTTATTTTGTTTAGCAGAGGACGTTCTTAGCTGTGCAATCTCTAATCTCTTCTCGCAGGGTTTAGTCCATCACATGGCGTCTCCTAGAGGTGCTTTGGCTCCATCTCATGTTCTTTATGCGGATGATATAATGGTATTTTGCAGAGGCACAAGGAAGATGTTAAACACCTTATGGATACATTTGAAGAGTATGGTGTTTGCTCGGGGCAATGCATAAGCCCAGCTAAATGCACTATTTTTGCCAGCAAACACATCATCTCTAGAGCAGAATCGATCGCAGTTACGTATGGCATTTCTTTGGGTTCGTTGTCGTTTAGATACTTAGGTATCCCTATCTTTCAGGGTAAACCTAGAAAAAGGCACTTGAGAAGTATTCTAGACATAATTAAAATCAAATTCTCGGCCTGGAAGGGTAAATCTTTATCTATGATGGGGCGAGTCGAGCTGGTCAAATCCGTCATCACTAGCTCTGCACTTTATAGTTTTAATATCTATCAGTGGCCTAAATCTAGCATACGGATGTTGGAAAGATGGATGACAAACTTCATTTGGTCAGGGGATGTAAACACTAGGAAATATACAACTATTGCCTGGAGAAAGCTTTGTCTGCCATACGAGGAAGGAGGTCTGAACATAAAATCCCTTCTTAGTCTCAATACTGCTGCCTTAATGAAGATGGTTTGGCACATACTCACTACTGACTCCGAGTCAGTAGCTTTATACGTGCTAGATTTCAAGGTTCTTCTTACAAAAAATCATTCATTTGGCCTGGTCTTAAGGCGCAGTGGGAAATAATTAAATCTGACAGTCTATGGCTGATAGGAGGGTCTACAATAGACTTCTGGAATGAGAACTGGTGCCCTTCAGTTGGCACGTCTCTTGCTGATCATTTAGAACTGGATACATCCAATATGCTCAATTGTGTGGCAGACTTTATCGTTGATGGCAACTGGAGTTTTCCAGATTACATGCCTGAGCTGAATGGTATTCTTCAACAACAACTCAATGAAACTCCCCATGCTCCTCACATGGTGGATAGGCGAGTCTGGAAGCATAGCAAATCAGGTTCAGTCACCATGAAAGAGGCGTTTGATTTCTGAAGAAACAAGGCTGCTGTATCCAAGGATTTTGTTGATTTATGGAGCTGTAATATTCCTCCTAAAAGAACTTGCACAGTGTGGAAGATCCTGCATAACAGAATCGCCACTGATGATAATGTCAGAGTTCTTGGTTATGACACTACAAGCTGCTGCAATCTCTGTCCCTCTCCGTGTTGTGCTGAGACTCAGAACCATCTTTTCTTCGGCTGTACCTTCGCTTCTGCTATGTGGAACTGGATTGCGGAGGTGTTTGATCACCGCATCAATTACACCACGGTAAGTGCTCTCTTTGCTTCTTTTCGTAATTTCAAAGGTTGCTCTTAAGTTAAGAACCTTCTCTGGATAACTGGAATTAGCTGCATTTGGCTCATTTGGGAGTGTCGCAATAATCTGAGATATGAGAACGCTAGAACTACCACTGCTCAGGCAGTCATAAAGCTAAGAAATCTCATCAGGGAATCTGGCATACATGCAAAAGGTTTTACCTTCTATACAGCGGCAGATGCTTTGGTGCTTGGCACTTTGGGTGTTCCTAGAAAATTTCCTAAGGCTCCTAAAGTGTTTGAGGTAAAATGGAAGCGCCTATTAGGGGGTTCATGAAGGTAAATATTGATGGTTGTTCTTATGGGAATCCTGGTCTAGCGGGTTGTGGAATTATTTTTAGGGACCATAATGGCCTAGCTAGAGGGTGCTTAGCTCAAAACATGGGTGTCAATAATGCGGTTATGGCTGAGCTTTGGGGAGCCATCTACGCCATTAGGCAAAGTCAGCTAAGAAGTATCCGTAAGCTCTGGTTGGAATGTGACTCGACTTTCGTCATTCAAGCTCTGGATAACCCAAAGCTCGTGCCATGGTCGATTGCGGTTCACTGGAACAATCACATTCATTTCCTATCCTCTATTCAGTTCAGGTTTTCTCATATTTATCGCAAAGGGAATTCTGTGGCGGATTTACTTGCTAAACAGGGCGCAACTAATAGTTCTCAGTGGTGGAATGAACCTCCATCTTTCATTAGGAGGGCCCTTGGCATTGATAACTCTATGCTTCCAATCTATAGATTTCGACATATGTAATCTTTTTGTTTTTTCTGCTTTTTGCTTTTATTTCTTCTTCTCTTTGTCGAGGTCAGGCCTAGCCCCCCTCGTTCTTTCCTTTTGAATTTTTAATAAAATTCTTCCCAGTGTGCCATTGCCATGGGAAGCTTCGCTTAAAAAAAAAAAAAAACTGACGGTGCTGCAACCTCCAGTGCAACACCTACCAATCCACCTGGAACCGGCGCTACACCCAAGATTCCCGTTACTCAAGATGCTCCCCCTTCAACACCTGCCGTCCCGGCGACTCCCGTCACCTCAATGACTCCCGCTGCTCCAGCCAACACCTCTAGCAAGAACCCTTCCTCCACAGTTAAGATCAACGCTACTGCTGAAAAGGGGAAGGGAGTGTCAGAAGCATTAACCATGGATGAGTTGGCCAGGCGCCAAGACGACCTCGCAGAAAGTCAAGGCAAGATGTTCGACACTCAAATAGGGATCCTAGCTTGTCTCAAAACCCTAACCTCGAAGCTGTCGAATTCACCAGTCAAGGAAACCCCTGAGGCTGATGCTACTGGTGCCCACTCAGCCGTCATCCACATCCGAGATGACGAAACACCTCCTATTCCAGAAGAATCTCGCCAAAGAGAAGGACAACCATGTCGCTACGTCACGGCGGACGACCTGGATAGGCTACTACAAAATCGGGAAAGAGAGATGGCGCTATCTGTCCACCAGCACCGACCACCATACCCGTATGAAGTGCAGAGGGTTTCTCTCCCCAAAGGGTATGTTTCTCCCATGTTCTCCTTGTATGACGGGACTGGAAATGCACGTGAACACGTCTCACGATTTTTGGAGTCATTGGCAGAACACGAATACAATCACGTATTAAGACTCAAAGAGTTCTCAAAATCTCTCACTGGGAGAGCCTACACCTGGTACAATAACCTCGCTCCAAGCAGCATTGGCACATGAGGCGAGATGGTGAACGCGTTCTACCGCAAATACTTCTTCGTGTCTGAGCAGATAACACTATCAGACCTTGGCAAAATGTTCCAGAGACCTAGCGAGCACCCAAACGACTACGTCAAGAGATTCAGAATCCAAGCTCTCGACTGCCATGATCCGAATATCACGGAACTACAGCTGGTAAAACTCTGCATCAACGAAATGATTCCTGTCTACCGATCCCTCTTGGAGAACCTCCGCTTCAAGACCTTCTCCGAACTTCATGAAGCTGCAAATAGATCCGCCACCACTGCACCTTCCCTATTAGAAAGACATAAACCGCTGAAGAACGAATAAACCCGCGCCACTCGTGGTGACAGAAGGTTAATCAACAAGCAGTATAATAGCAGTCTACCATCTATGGGCGCCATCAGCGAAGGAGGGAAGATGAAGAGCCCTGCCACGAAGGTAACGCATCCGAAACGCACTAATTCGACTCCAGGAACCCCGAATAAGAACGTGAACCAAGGGGGCCACAACAACCGGAGATACAAAGCCAAATGGCTAGACCAGAGATACCTGATTACCCATTCCCCATGGAGGAGGTACTAGAATTATTAGACACTTGGATCCAGGACAGGGAAATCGAACTCCCTCCAGTACGACAACCTCCTACAGCCGAGGAAGTAGCAAGTCCAAGGTATTGTCGCTACCACCGAGTCACTACCCATTCTACCAGAGATTGCTTTAGTCTTAAGCGAATCTTCCAAGCCAAAGTAGAATCCGGTGAATTACACCTGGGAAACGGAGGTGTATACCAAGACCCTTTGCCAGTTCGAGCATTTACCCTTCCTGAAGAACCGGTAAACAAGAGTGTGGAGGGGATAATGTACCAGCTATGCGAGACTCTCTGTCTCTCGAAACCACAGCGGAAAGACATGTTCATGGCGCTCAACATGGTAGTGTCAGGCAAGCGCCTACCCTTCAAGGAAGCTGATGAGCAGACAATATCCAAGCAAGGGGAGCCAACAGAAGGACAAGGCTGGGGACTTCTCACAACCGCTCGCCTCTTCCATGCTGAATTCCCGAAGACACTCGTCGACCTTGGGTGTCCGGTGAACATCATCTCGGTCAAGACTCTTAGAGCCGCTAACATCCCTCGCAGTGAAGCCATCCATGCCCCTGCTGTCATCAAGGGCCCGAATGGGGTCGAGGTACGCACCTATGGGTGGATTGACCTCCCGGTAGAAATCGCCACGTTTCCAACCGTAGCAGAGTTTCACATTGTCAAGGGAGATGTCGGGAGCGACATGGTGTTGGGACGCCCATGGGTCTACAACAAGAGATGCTTCCTCAGGCGTTCATAGAGCAATTCACGCAAAGGGACGACACCACAGAGGCGATAGCAACGCTACCAGCCGGACTCAAGGGAACAAACGAGAGCTCTCTCGTCAAGCAAGGTACTCTATCTATCTCTCATTTGCATGATAACCCACATTCCCCAAACTATTGGGGACTCACCGCCGGAAGACCCGCTAGAGAGGAAAATCACGAGAAGGCCCCGGTGGACGTAGGCACGACTATTAGAATTTTCATCAAAGCTCTTCAGGAATCTGGAATTGTGCGTGGTAAACTATGCAGCGTTAAAATCAGAGGAAAAGGTGAACCAATGCCATATGTTATACCACCCGAAGTCCTGGAAACCATCCCAGACTTCGAGAAATATGTGAAGTTAGCCAACCTGAAGCAAGAAGAGGGGGAGAGCACGGTTGCATACATGTAAAGGTTTCACAAGGAGGCAAAGGCGCTCCTACCTAACAACGATGCACTCGACGCCACATTGGCTCTGAGCACGTTCTCAGTTTAGTGGTGCCTTGTCAAAGCACAACCTTAAGGAGACCGACAATAGGAATCCAAGTTTATTGTATTTACATCCCTCCAAAGCAGCGCATCATAGCGTGCAATAGATAGGGTTTCCATTTCAGTAGATTAATTAAGCAAAGTCTCTTTCATTTCAATCTTTCTCAGAAAACACCATTTTATCTAGTGAATAGAAAGAAAACCTAACACCATTTTGTCTAGTTAATAGAAAGAAAACTTACAACCCGTCTAAAAAAAAAAAAAAAAACTTAAAACAGAAAAAAACCTAATAGTTAAGAAAATCCTTCAAAACGCTACTAGATCCACCCTTACGGGACAACCTTAGTTGTTCCAGCTCCTGCTCCTCCCTCTGCAACTCAAGCCTCAGCTTTGCTACCCTCTTATCCTTCTCCCGAAGAACCTCCTGAGACCTCAGAGCCTTGGCCTTCTCAAACTTGTCACGTAGCCAGGCCACATTAAAGCCTTTAGATTCAGCTATAGCTATAGAATCTTCCTAATCTTGGACGTCAAGCGGATCAACGGAATCAATAGATTGAGCCATCATCTCTATCACCCTCGACAACAGAGTACCAACTATCGACTCAGAAAGCAGCCGTTTCTCCCTATCATGAGCAATGTGGCCGAATTTCCTCCAAATATGGTCATACAGTGTCTGATACTCGCTCGACACCAGGAAGTTACCCACCAAAGCGTAGCCAAGCCGAACTCTGTTAATGGACGAAGGAAAGGCAACTCCGGCACTGGGATATGAGTGCTCCAGATCCACACCACCGTCGGACATCTGCTCAGTCGAAGGAATAGTCACCTCCACATCATTCGAGACGACCTCGTCGACAACCTTGAGAGCGGTGGTATCTACGTCGTCATCCAAGTTACCCTAACTTTCAAGCATTTCAACATTCTCCGCGCTAGCAACACTGGCGTGGCCCCCATGCTCCTCCGCCTGCGAACACAAGACCGAGAATTGTTAGTTAAACACTAGCAATACGAAGACAAACCCTAAAAAAAGAGGGATTGTCGGCAAATGCGGCCAGAAACAGTAGGACTTACCTGCATGAGTTCACGATCGACAACCTCACTGGGAGAAGAAGCATGGATGCTGGCACCAGTTGACTCATCCACCTCAACCCCCACGGCCACAGCTGGGGACTCCGCAACGTCGTCGTGCTCCTTCGACACAGGATCCTGCACAATGCACGGAAAGTTCAAGCAACTAAATTATAAAAGAGACAGATGTAACAAGGAACTCCACCAAGACGCGAACAACTCACCTGAGATGGAAAGGGACACGAGCCCATCACTGGGGAAGGATCGATAATGCGACCCTCAGGTAACTCCATCCTGTTACTCTTAATCCTCTTCTTAGGTTGGACGACCGGAGGAGGCGCCATCTATTACCAAAGAAAAGAATCCCAGTTAATAAAGGCGAGACAAATAAAAACGTATATGTGAGCATTCAAAAAGGGGGGTTTACCTAGGGTGTCACAATGAAGGTGGGCCTGTCATCTGTGTTCACCTTTTTCACGAAGTTGCCCAGAGCCAACAAAGTGTAATCCCAGGATTTGCTGAATTCGGGAGTAACCCTCATTAGCCTACCAGCAACCAATAAGATGACCTTCCTCCCAGGATCCTGAGTAGGGTCTAAGTATTCGCGTAAGTCGTCCTTAGAAGGAGGGAGGGAGCGGTCCAAGGGCACGTCTTGATCGAATCCCATGAACCGTGATGCTCTGTCAATGTTGTACGCCTGCCTCACCAACTCGCCCTGATAAAAGCCAAGGATGAAACCTGAGACGCTACTACACATGAACACCTGCTGCCCTTTGTCCTCGATGCTAGTAACACCGCGAGATCCGGAACGCAAGGCGACTTCCTTAGTCTCTGCAGCAGTCTGGAGTTGAAAGACTCTATCATCAGGAATGCCACACCACGGACGAAAACAAACACTCTCTTCCTTATCCAAAAGATCTATTAGCTTCACAGAATCCTTGGGTTGCTTATCACTCCACCACATGATTCTGGCGTGCTCCAACGAATCTGAAGGGAGACCACCCTGTGGAGCATACTCCACATAGTGTTCCCACAAGAAGGCCTAGAGGAAGGGAAGGTTGACAAACGACGAAATACGACCCGTAGAAGAACTAGACATGTTCCTGGCTAAAGCACTCAGATGCGCATACTGGGACCCAAGGAACAAACTACCAATCGACAAAGGCATACCCCGGGCTAGCCAAACAACATATGGGACGACAACAGGCTTCAGCGTCCCGACATGATTATCCTCGAATATATCCCACGACAACCAGAGTGTGAGGAATGCTGTTATATTCTTGGTGTTGCTGAGAGCGTCACTCCTACCTCCAGATGAATACCAGTAATGAATCCATCTGTTATAATTCTCATCGGCCGAGGCATTAGGTAAATGAAGATCCCTAATCTTTGTATTTATTTTGTCAACCACGACATCGCAAGGGAGCCACGTATAGTTCCTTGGGAGCTTCCCGGGTATCGGAAGATGATACAGAGCTGATACTGCCTCCAAAGAAATGGTGAGCTCCCCAAAGCCCATGACAACAGTATTTGTGGATTCACACTAACGAGAGGCAAAGGCGACAACACCGTCAACGTCTACATGCACCTTCATCTTACCAGACGCCCTCACCGCGTGTGCAGTCCCAACTTCTTCTAAAATATTATACACCTTCTCGTCATTCAACATGGAATCCAACCAAGGGATCCACTGAGCCAGGGGAGCCCTAGGAGCGCCAAAGTCAATGGAGAAAGCCGCATATTCACCTCGTTGCAAGGAAAACCTAATGATCTCACCAGGCGCAACAACCGACGACGGAGACCTGGTCTTACTATTATACTTCGGAGAAAAACGAGCTCCTGGATCGACTCGGCTCACAAGTGGAGTAGTTCTCCTACTAATCTCTTTATATGCGTTAAAGAACTTATCCTCGGCACTAGGCGTCCCAACGATAGAAAGCACGGGAGTAGCGTCATCACTTCGCTTTCTCTGTAACACGCGATCAATTCCAAGTAAGTCACTACATACTCATATACACATGACAATAATCACTTTCTCAGTAACACGAATAGTCATGCATGCGCACGTACTATAACATATATACAAAACAACATGTAGGCGACACTACAGAAGAACGGCCTTGGTCATAAACCAAGGCCGTGGCTAAAAAAAAAAAAGGGAGGATGGCGCCATACCCATGGCGCCACCAATTGGCCTTGGCCCTTCGACCAAGGCCGTGACTATGAAATCATGGTGCCACATCCGTGGCGCCATTAGCTTGCCCCGCCCTATGGGAGTATATATAGATATATGTAGACGGGTATATATATATATATAATAATGACACAAAAAATAATAAAATAATAAAAACGACAAAACCCTAGGTTACCAAAACCCTAGATTACCTTGTTGCTCCTTGTTGTTGCTCCACTTGATGACATGGTGAACGAGGATCAACAAACACGGTTAAAGAGAGTAAGTCAAAAAGAAAGAGAAAAAATACTGCTCTGGAAAACCTTCTCTCTTTTCTTTTCTTTGTTAAAAAAACTTAACCTAGGCATGTATATATATATATACATGACTATTGAGAGTCCTAGTACCAGTAAAACTCACTAGTAGAATCTGGGTCTTTTGCAACGCGACATATCTTGTAAAAGGTCACGCTAGCTATAACAACCACGTAAAAAATTGCCTTTCGTGTGACCGTTCTTAACAAAAAACCACGCACGCCTTTATCGCGTGACAAAGATGTCACCTACCAAATAAAAGGCCACAAATTTCTTCTGGTCGTTATTGCTCGTGTCCGTTGACAAAATAAAAGGTCACACGATCCCATTTTAACGTGTCTGTTTATGAGCTGCTAAAACAGCCACGCCAACTATGTCACGCCATGGTATGGTTAAAGTCGCGCATAAACAGCCACTCGAGGTCGTTAGGATTTAACGTGGCGTTTGATAGATATAAAACCACGTGAGATATCTTACTTTGGATGCGTGACAAGAATAATGGACTTTTGTGGATCGGGTCAGTTTCCCCAGTCCATAGGCTCTTTTACAAGATAGCCCATGCAACAGAGAGAAGTCCTACACGCGGACTTATGAAGGGCTGAACCATTCTTAAGCCCATTGTTAGGCCCTCCACTCCATAAGCTCATTTAATCTCACACCTTAAAATGATGGGCTTAAGTTAAGGATACAGCCCATGATAGAATTTTCTCAAGCCTAGTAGTGACTAATTTTAGAGGAATCCTAAGACCAGGCTCAAGGCCCAGGGTTAGCCTCCTTGAAGTGTGTTAGCTACACATGTGTGTAATGTTTGTGCTGTGCACATGTGTGTATCGTGTAGGTTGTTATTTCAACATAACACACATACTATTGAACATGTACACTAACATAACGCACGCACGCACGCAACTACATTTCCAATGAGGCGTCTCTTCCATGAGACTCTCATCTCTTGAAATTCCGTTAACATTTTGGTAGAAAATGTTCATAATGATTCACAAAATCCGTTGACAATCTGAACAGCCGTGTTTATTCTTTTCCGAAAGGGTACATGCATTTGCACCTGTGCATTTTTCTGAACAAACGTGTATATTGGATGTCTATATAAGTTTAGTATTCTACACAATAATCCTAAATATCCTTATCCCATTATTCAACACTAACAACAATGGATAAATTACCAGAGGATTTAACTACAAAGATTTTAGTACGTCTTCCTACAACAGAGAGTATTTCTCACAACAAATTGGTATGCAAACAATGGAAGACCATCCTTGACGGAAAAAAAACTGGTCTACTTATCTCGGCTTCATCAGAGTACTATGGAGGAGATGATGTTACAGACCTCTTCTACAGACAACGAGTACGAGAAGAAGACTACTCAACAGTGGCGAACAATTTCAAAAATCACCCGGTTAGTGGAAGTAGCAAGTTTGCTTTATGCCCAATAGTTGGAACTTGCAACGGTCTTGTGTGTCTATATGATTTTCACGACTGCGCACAAGATCATATATTACTTATGAATCCATCAACAGGTGAGTCCCTCGTTCTTCCATAAAGAGACTCGCGACCACGTAGAGGACCACGAATTTATGGCAGAGAGGTAATAGGAGGTTTCGGCTATTGTGGAGTTGCCGGTCAGTATAAGGTAATTAGAATTGATGCTGAAGGCTCAGTGGAAATATTCACTCTAGGCGACAAGAGGGGATGGAGGGTCATCACAGAAATACCGTATGTATTCATGGAATCTGGTTTATATGCAAATGGGTGTATTTTTTTGTTCGATCATTCTGACCACACTTATGGATCTGGAAACAGATTAATATCCTTCGATTTGCATACTTAGAATTTTCAGTTACATACGGAACCACCATACAATCAGGTCCCTGAAGAGTTTTATTTGGATGATCACCCAGAAGTTGGAATGATGTTGTTTGGAAGTACTCTCTGCATTTACTGCAAACATAATGACTTTTCCAATGAAATGCTCAGGATTGATTTTTGGATCAAGAAACATCCTGAGGTCACTTGGGAACGCGAGGCGAGCATTTTGTTGGAAAAGCCAGACGTCATATGGCCGGCGTTTAGGCCGTTGGCCTTCGGAAGTCACGAGAACACAAATTCAAGAACATCTTGTTATGGGACTGCCATCGATTATCTTGTTACAATACT
>JAJJMA010043894.1:0-10538 GCA_023529015.1 Papaver nudicaule
TGGAGTGTAACTGGGTGAGATCATATTTATCGGGCCATTTGATGGATCTAATCTGAACCGCTCTTTGTCTCCCCGAAATACGGATGCCGTCCAAGCTCAAAAACACCATTGGGGCTTATAATATAGATTGAACTGAAGTCAAATCGAGTTACATAGAGATACAAGGACGAACCTATGATTTTTTCTTGGGTAAGGCTGCAATGTTATTGACATGCAAGGGCGGTCGAAGGCCGCGATAATTTTTCAGAAAAATTGCATAGTTAATGGCCGACTCGATGTACACATAGAATACTTGATCAATAGACAACTTAAGAGTGAAACAAAACAAACAAGGTTGATAGAAAAAATTAAAGATAATTATATTGAAAAGAATGATTTTTTTTCTTTTTCATTTTGCTTAAAAATACTATTGATTCTTATCTCATAAACTATACTAATACGTTGAAATATATTGGTATAAAGTGGAATGCATTTTCTACTAGCAGAAAGCTAAAATCAATCACTATGATCTAAATACTAGTTTTTTCCACAATGTTGTTAATTTTAGGAAAGTTTACAATACCATTGATATTTTAAATGATGATTCTGGTTATTGGGTTAAGGGTCGAGTTCTTCAAGAAACATAATGACATCTTATTTTCGAAAAAAATTACACCATCTCACACCTCATACAAAAATTTATAGATGTTGCTCTTGAACCTTTAATACCCATTATCTCAGATGATTTTAATATTTCTTTAGTTGTAATTCCATCTTACGATGAAATTGTAAACGCCATTACAATGATGAATTCATGGAACTCACCGGGTTGTGATAGTTTTCTGGCTGATTTTTTCAAAATTAAAATGTGCAAACAAAGTTATAGGTGCTTTAAGGCTTAGTCTTATGGTCTTATCTAACACCTAGATTAAAAGTACACGTTAGATAGAAGATCCCCCCAAGTCTTATGGTTTTTCTAGTTTAGACGTTTAAACGCTGAACGAAACAACGAGATTGCGCTGAACCAAACAGCGAAAGAGAATATTATCATTTTCGCTGAATCAAACAGCACTTGACCAGTCAATTTAATTGATTTCACTGAATGAAACAATGCAACCAAAATATGCTATTTTCGTCGACAGGAGACCATTCCCCCCATTTTTTTTCTCCCTCTCTTCTTCCTCACTAAAATATCCGAAAATGCATGACCCATATCTCAAATTCTAGATAAATCCCTCCGTGGGTTTGTTCTACATCCGCTCCAAGTTTCACTCATTTTCATCCACAATTGTGATTGAGGTGTGATTTTTAAAGTTTAGGTTTTTATTTTTCTTGATTTTTGATTTTAATGATATTTTGATGAGATTGATGCTTGATATTAGATGAGTTAGATGATTTAGATGATTTAGATGATATGTGATCAAATAAACGATTGAAATTGATATTTAGAATTTTGGGGGTTTAATTTAGGGTTGAATTTGATTATTTGTGATGAAAATGCTTGAAATTTTGATTATTTATGATGAAAATGAATCGAATTTGTATGATTGGTTTGTAGGAAAATTTGTATTTGTAAGGTTTAATTTGATTTAGTGTGATGAACTGTTTTAGTGATGAAAATGATTGAATTTTATAGGAATTGTGTGTTACATCATGTATGTGATTTAATGCAGTTTAGTTAGTCTTGTGATTGATTCATTTCCCTTCGTTATTGATTGTAGTATGAGTATGGACGAGTTTCTAGATTCATTTGAGACATTATCGGGGAAAAACCTACCTGGTGTGCCATATGTATGTAATGATAATTTGGGTAATAAAACGGGAACCCAACTTTAGAGGTAGTTTTAAAGACGTAAATGCGTTATATCAAATTGTAGTGAATAATAATCCTGTAAGAAAACAATACTGTGATAGTTGCGGGTTTTCTTTCGTTTTTTAGTTTGATTTCACCAATGGGGATAGAGGCTTAGTGGAAGTCATAGCTGAGAGATGGTGGTCGAAAACCATGAGCTTTCATTTTAAGGAGTTTGAGCTTGGGATCCTTCCTTTAGATTGATACATGTTAACTGGCATTCCCACTGGTGACTACAAAACGCCAACTACTTATACCGGTGGAATGAGTTATCCTGGTACAAATCCTATATATTTCGAAGGTTTGTCTAACCATGGGCTTTGGAACCCTAAGAGTAATATGATATCATTGGCGGTCTTGAGAAACTACATTTTAAGTAGAGAAAAACGGACAATATTGGATGTGCAGATCAATTGACTCTTTCTTTGGTGTTTCGGTCATTTTCTTCTTGCAAATTCTAGCGGAAGAGTAGATAAACATTGGGTTCTATTATTGCATGATTTAGATAAAGTTGGGGAATATGATTGGGGTATAGCTTTTTGGGTAATATACCTATAAATATCATGACGAGTGGTCTTTGCGTAGTTGTAATGATTTATGTTACATGGTTATGGTACATGATTGGTACTATTACTACTTCTAAAATATGCAACCCTTGCTTTGTCAGACACCGGGAGTTGGAGGACACCGAGATGTTTTCCCAAAGATTTATCTCTTCAAGAAGGAAAACATTACGTCAAGGAAGAGAGATAAAAGAGGAGGCCAAAAGGATACGAAGAAACATTTGGTCTCATACGCAAGAAGATAGATTAACATGAGAGTGAAGAGATCATGTAATTGGCAAACATGGGCCGATATTTTGTATTATGTGGGAGAGCATTATGACCTCGCATTACAGTTATCCCACATGAGAATTGTGTTTAGAAAAACCAAAGACAATAGCTAGTTGTGTTACTTGGCTGAGAGATTCCACGAAATATCTAGGACACCATTTTGTTCAAGCTAAAAGGTAGGAAACCAACCTCAACTCTCTTGCATTGCTAAAGTGGAATATTATATGATTACATTTATCTATGCAAATCATAGTCAACTATCAAAAGAGAATTACTTCCCATATCATTTAGACTTCCAGGATGGGTTCTTCAATCAGTTTTACACTCACTCTTAATTTGTTCAAAAATATTTACACCTCCAGAATTTCCTTCTAAAGGAACAGGAAAGATATTAATCCACATGCTGAAGAACCATTACAAAATATACCATACTCAAGGCACTGGGAAACAACACCCCTACTGAGATCCAGCACCTGATACACCTTTCCCTGCAGTCTGACCTGGAATGCTCCTTTCGGGTCCTTCACTGGTTTTAGAATTCCTCCCAGCACCAGATACACTCTTCCCTGCAGGCGCATCTGGAAGGCTTTGTTCAGGTCCTCCATTGGATGCGTCATTTCCAGCATCAGTACCACTTCTATCTACTGAATATAAGCAAGGAAAAGAAGAGCAATAATGGTTATACAGGAATATATAGACCTAATATGCAACCATTGTCATATCCTTCTCCTTCTTCAAAGCTTGAGAAATCAAGGGTTAAACGCAAAAGAAAAGTTGATTCTTCTTCTTCTTCTTCTTCTTCTTCTTCTTCTTTTTCAAAGCTTGAGAAATGAAGGGTTAAACGCAAAAGAGAAGTCGATTCTCCTTCTCCTTTTTCAAAGCTTGAGAAATCAAGGGTTACACGCAAAATAAAATCTCTTGATCAAGAAAATGGTATTTCTCTTGCTCCAATACTTGAAAGAACCTTAGCAGGTTCATTGCTTGATGTTGACTACAAGGATATCAGGAAGAAGTTCAAGAATTATTTATGCTATCAACTAGAAGAATTTCATATACTTAAGTCTCTAAAATTGAAGGAAACATTTATACAGGTACATGTTCCTTTTCCTCCTCAAGGTTATAAGTTAGCTACTCTTGATGCTTATATATTTAGCCGATACAAATACTAAACTTGGTGAGGGTGAAAAAAGAGTGGATTATTTAAGCTTCTCCCTTTTTCAAATTAAGGGAGAAAGAAAGGGACAAAGATGAATACGAAGATTATATCAACTAAACAAGGAAGTACAAAATACCATAATCAGGGGATATCGAGCAAGATATTAAATCAAACCAATCTGATAATATAGTTATTTACAAAGAAAAAAAAACAAAAAAAAACATATAAAAAAGACGACTAAGAAAAAATCAGTGTGCGTCCCAGATGAAATTATTCATCCCAACAAAACATCCACGTATAAATTGTCATCCTAGTGATGAAATTCTATAGGAATCTGCTCATTCGAGTTACTTCGAATAAGATCTTGAGAGAGATAGATAGAGAGAGAGAGAGAACGGTTAATTTTTAAACAATTTGAGTAAAGCATCAATTCTTTGTATCTGTGCATTAAGCTAAAAAAATCTCTTAGCTGATTGAAACATCTTTAAGTATAAATCAGTCGAGTGCTTTATGTTCCGTGACAGGTTACTCCTAGCAACAAATTCATAAGCTCGATTCATCAACTAGCATCCATCTCTACATATGAATGCTTAACAAAATCCTTTCATCAATACCCACATATTATATTTATTTTAAGAATCCCTAGACAATTACTGATCAAAGGTTTCTTAATTAGTTATAGAAGTATCAACCAAGCATCCAATGTCAAACTTAAATGATTAACCAGCACTTCAAAAACACTTTTAGCATAGTAAAACTCATCATCAATGAACCAAACCCAGAAAGATTAGCAAAAGATAGAACAAGAAATATATTAACGAGGTTGTGTTGGTTGTAATGCTCGAGGTGGTCATAGTTAAATTATATAGTTTTGTTGAATTTAAAGTACTTTAGCCGTGCCGATCGTGTTTAACTTTGGTTGTGTCGACTTAAAATTTTCTTGGTATTAAAAAGACGAGGGTACCGAGTACACCACCAATCTTTTATTTTAGTCCACCTATAAGTCAAACCTTGAACGGTTCCTATAATCAAGAACTCAAGAACAAGATCTCTTTCGTCACTGATTGATTCACACAAGGGAGTCAATACAAGATCTGAAAGGCTATGTCAACAACCAAGTACGATACTTTAATTATAAATGACAAGTCAAATATAATGCGGAAATAAAGTAAAGTACACACAAGAATTTTGTTAACGAGGAAACTACAAACTCGTAGAAAAACCCCGGGTCCTAGTCCAGTTTGAATACTCTTAAGAATTAGGTCGCCAAGACACCTACTCTCAGACTTCGGACTAGCTGGTGCAGACAATATGACCCCTAGTACGACTATTAGTCACAAAGATTTCCCATCAGTATTCCTACGCCTCCAACCACAACAACGTGGTCACGCACATGTACTCCCCTTCGCAAACATACGTCATTTTATTGTCTTACGCAAGAGTTGCTCCATAGCCCATCGTGAAGACTATCGCTACCCGACCTCCAATCGGACGACTACAACCTTATGGACAACAACCAAATAGCGGCAGTTCAAATCGCTAGATGATATCCTTGGAAACTAACAGATATTTCACTAAAGTCGTTTTACACCAAGAGCGAGGATATTTAAGTTTACTTGGTAATAAACCCCTCGAGATATCGATCAAGGTTTCGAAACCAAAACTCCTGAAAGAGTAACCTTGTCGTCCCAGTTAGAATCAAGCAAATAGCTGGATGCAAGTACAATATGATATGATTGTGAAGAACAATGTACCTGCAATAATAAATCAAATAACAACAATCTTGATTCCACTCAATATCTATAGTCAAGGCACACAAACCAAAAGAGGCTTGCTGACAAATCCAGGTTAATAGATAAAGAGTATGTTCTAATCACAACGATCTTGAGTGGCCTTATAGCTGAAGAGAAGAACCATAGAACAAATAGGATCGCAAGGTTTGATAGACGTGATAGAACAAAACACAAATACAATACAAAGAAGACTAGTAAACATAAACTAGTTTCCCGTAAGAGGTACTTCCAGGCTTCTCGATCCCCAAGAGAAGACTTGCACTAATCCAGACCGAAAGCAAAAGCTTAAAGGTAACTGAAGGGAAAAGTGAATAAACACAAGATAACAATTCCGAAGAAGATCTTGGTAGAGGGACAAAGCTTTTAGGATAGAAACCAATCCTATTTATATTGACTAAGGCTTTAGCTTTAAAATGAGGCTAAGTTAATTTCGGAAATTCATTAAAGCACATTTTCACATTCTTCGAGTAATAGAAAAATGTTGAATCTCCTGAATTCTCGATTCCAATATACAAGATCACGTTAATGATATCCAAGAATTCAAGTCAAAACATCAAATGAAAATTCAAATGAATATTTGATCAAGTAGTACATCCATACGAAGATCTAATCACGTACAATATTGATCAGAAATCAAGTGTCTACTAACTAGAGCGACGAACCATATTTCAGACTATGACCCAAACCAACTTAGTTGTACATTGAAGATGAACGATTTCAAACTTCAAACTGAGAATATCAAACTCATTAATTCGTTGAAGCACAAATCAAAATGGTAGAGTTTGAACTTCGAAAATACACATTCAGAGAACCATTTTAGGTTTCGAAATCTACATACTGTTTGTCAGAAAACCAAATTAAGTTTTCGGATCCTAAAGTTCATATATGACTTGAACCAAATTTAGGTTCCCAAATCAAGATTCCATATAGCGAAACCAAGGTAAGGTTTCGAACTTTAAATTTTGTTTTAACAAAACCTTGGTTAAGGTTTCGAAACAAGAAACACATATAATCACGTCACATATGTTTGGTGTCGAACTTGAGAGTCCATGTGGTCAAGAGACGTTTCAGCATCACACCTTTTTGTCCTTGACGCATAGGTTTATTTCCCGGTTCACATAAACCTTTAGGAAACCCTCAGGGTCTTTTCGACCTTTTAAAACTCACATGATCAAGACACATTGGTCTCGATTCTCAAGTCACTGTTAGCCCGCAAACATCGTTTCGAACTCAAGTTTCTCATTGGTCACAACATTTAAGTTTCGGACCGAATAACTTATGGATACAAAAACCAGATTATGGTTTCGAAATCAAAGTTACGGTTTACAAAAACCTACTTTGAGGTTTCAAACTCTGAAAGTCCATAAGATGAGATAACATGAATATGGTTTCGAAATCTAAAAGTATGATATGGCATTCTAGATGTTCATATGTACAGAATCAAATAAAGAATTCAAAACTTCAGTAATCAGAGCCAAACCATGACGTAGTATTCGAACTCACAACAACAGTATATCGAGTCTACACAACATAAGTGTGAGTCACGATCTCAACTACATTTAGCACATACAAGTACGTACTAATCAATCCGACAGATTCAGACTAGGTAAGTCGAGAAACAATATTGTGATGGATTAAATCTCGTAATACTACCAAGATAACATCACAACTTCTATATCCAACTCGCAGGTTTTAGGAAAAACCTTATATCACTTAGAGGCAGAGAAGAAAAGAAAGCTCTAAGCAATATGGAACGTAATAACTACAACAACAATACCGCAAGCGATAAAGTTGAGTTATATCTTAAGACACATTGATCACAAGTGATCAAGTCATAACGTAAAGCTCAAGCATATGTTTTTGTATTTTGTAGCACAAGTGTAAAAGATAATGGAATCGCGTTATTTAGATTCACAAAAACCTCTTGAATGTGAAGTCGGATGTCTTCGTTTGATCTTCAGTCTTCTTCAACTCTTCAAATAGTGATTCTAACACCTACCAAAATCTTCCATAACCCAAAGCTAACATAATGATGACCTTACCTAATGTGTGTTGTTTAGTGGTCGATTTTTTATCACTAAAGTTGACAACTAAGTTTGATATATTGTTATGGCATTGTCCGGTCAAACCCACTGGCGTTGGTATGTCAAGCTAGTTGTCAGTTTTAGGTGTCAAAACACAATTCTTGATTTTGCCTACTAGAGTTTAGATTTCGGAATTGGGATATAGACAAAGTAGTAGAGACCTTGAAGACCAAGACAGTGAATATAAAGAAGACATCGAATATTCTTCATCGACAAAAGGTTACTAGGAGTTATAACTTTTATGGAAATTCTTCTAATCTACTTGTTCTATCTTTCGAAACAGTCGGCTACTTTAGTAGAGATACTAATTGCGATAGAGATTGTATTCTTGTCTACATAACCATGAGTTATGTTATTATATGTTCCCACTATACTAAGGTTATAAGATGCACGGGATAGATTCGATACACTTTCCAATGCAATGGTTTGCTTGCAAATCACATGTAGGAAAATGGATGAATCTAAAGGAGTACTCTTGAGCAAGAGTCCATGGATTATAGCTGAGGGCGTAATAACACGCCTAAGTACTGGCTCAGCCCAGAACTTCCAGCGGATCTAGTTAAACCGTAATCTGAGTGACGGCGGTTCACGAACCGGTTCGTGAACAATGGCACCGAAAATTTCTTTTGTGTCTCAAAACGTTGATCTGTACACTTACATGTACGTGAACACCAGATTCAATGTATTTGGCCCGAATTCAGACGGACGGTTCACGAACGTCCAACTGAATATTCTGCGGGAATTTCACACGGGTTAAACAGCTAACTCCTTTATCTCTTAGTTGGACAAGCTTATCAGAATATTTTCTGTGGTCCATCTAACGAATCTCAATGAGTCAATAAAATAAAGATTATCTCTGGTCTATTGGATATATATATATATCTTGAAGTGATTTTGAGCTACAAATCACTTGGCAGATAAATGATAAGAGATTTCCAAATGAGATATATCTAGGGTTTATTTGTGTGTAAGCTAAGTAACAGGTTCGTTTACACGGGCACTAGCTAACTTGTAGGTTAAGAAACAAATTGCTTTATCTCAAAGAAACCTATCTTATTTAGTGCTATAAATAGAGGATTAAAGAACCAAAAACCACAGGCATCAAGCATACGTGAAGTTTCTCTGTGGAATTGATCGTAAACTCTTTGCATTTCGGTGTAAGCTTGTTGTGGTATAGTCATCCTCTATTAGGTAGCAGTTCCTATGTGGGATTTACCTAATGACTATAAAGATTTTTCTTGGGAATTGGGAAGCATAGGTAGGCGATAACTTACTTATGTGGTTGTTATCAGATTAACCTGTAACCTTGGTAACCTGATCACGTTCTTGTCTATCTATAGTCATTCTCTTATGCAATAAGGTTATTCAAGAACTGACACGTTACATACAAGGTTGAAGGAAGCAACGAATGGCTGCACTCGGTGTTGTAAGACCTAGTTAGCTCCAGTTGCATAAGTTTCTTAAGTGATTATGTTTACAACTGAGGTAGAGACAAGTTGGGCATAGTTCACTCGGTTTACTTGTCAGCCCCCGCTTGTAAGTAGATTTCCGTATGACCTGGAGCAATCCGAAGGAAGTCACCTTACGTATGTTAAACTGAAGAGGACAGTTCGAAACATACAATCAGTAATTAAGGTTGCAAAGCCGCTATTGTTGACATAAGCCTGTAACAGCGGTTAAAGCAACTCCTAGGCCTGTAAAGGACGTCAGCTAGGGGAATCAAGTGCGTGACTATCTGTGGGGGATCTAGAGATATAAAGAGTGCGACAGTAGCCAATTCGCTTGGAGGGTTGGAGTTGGTCTCTGCTACATCCCAGACCGAAGTATTATAGTAGGCTAGTGTTTGTAGACAGTTTGTACTGTGTGGTGTTCAATCTGGACGAGGTCCAGAGGTTTTTCTACAGGTCGTAGTTTCCTCGTTAAAAAAAACTCTGGTGTCTTGTGTATTTTACTTTCCGCATTATATTCTCAGATTATATAATTAAAGCAAACACAAGAAATATGTTATTCATAACCGTCGATTTGGTCCATAATCCATCCAGGGGATTTGCCAAGACTTGTCTTGAGTTGGACTGATCACTTGTGATCCTACTCCGGCTATCAGATTTGGATACTGATTTTTGAGATCGTCCATATCTTACCATAAGAGTCACGAGCCCAAACGAAAAGTTAGTAGTATTTCGGTACCCCTGCTTTTTCAACTGGTATCAAAGCCGGTAAACACATTAAAGGCGTAATTGTTTGTGTTTATCGCGGCTTGTGAGTTATGGAACAAAACATAAGAGCTTGTAATGTACCACCAAAGTTTGATGGAACAAATTACCTATGGTGGAAGACGACAATGAGATCGTTTTTGCAAGCCCGGGATTTGAAAACTTGGGTTTATGTCGAGAGAGGATATACACCACCAACTATTCTTGTTGACGGTGAATCTGTCCCCAGAGACATATCGGCTTATGATTAATTGGAAACTCTTGCCGCTAAGCAAAACTATGATGGGCTTAACGTTATCATTCATGCAGTAACACCTGATCTTTTCCATCGTGTGGCCACATGTGGAACATCGAAATATGCTTGGAATAGATTAAGGACCGTGTTCGAAGGGAATACAACAGAAAAATAAGCTAGACTTCAGAATCTCATGTCTGACTGGGAAAACCTTCGAATGCTTGAGGATGATACCTTTGAAGAATTAACCACAAATTGTCTGAGATAGTGAATGCCTGTCACACCTTAGGAAAAGCTATTCCGGAAAGGGACATTGTGTGTAAAATTCTGAGGTCATTACCCTTAAGGTATGAATCAAAGAAACATGCCATCCAAGAAGCACACGGTTTAACT
>JAJJMA010043898.1:0-26435 GCA_023529015.1 Papaver nudicaule
CACTTGGCAGATAAATGATAATGATTTACAATTGAGATAAATCTAGGTTTCTTCGTGTGCAAGTTAGGGTTTGTGTTCACACAATTCTACACACCCAGAGTCCCTTAGGGTTTGTTTTTGTATTTTTAGATAACAATAATGTAATCTATTTTGAGATTTGAGTGACACTTTTTCGCAGATAAACACAGGTTTCCGCGTACTTGAATTTTTGTACAGAAAAACACTCCTGACAGTTCGTGAACCGTATTGATCTGGTTTTTGAACACGCAGTCTGGATAAGTGTTTTTATACGTTTCCTCAACATGGTTTTTGACTTAACCATCTTTGATCACTCAGGTGCCTATTCTGAGTGGTACTGATCATCATCAGGGTTTCTTTTTATTCCCTGATCTCATATTTCCTCATCCTTCAGTACTAAGACGAGGAAATCGTTTTCAACACTCAAGTTTGAGCGTTGGGGTGAGTATTGAGATACTCACCTGATCTAAACCTTCGTTTAGACCTCCTCGATCTTCTTCTTCCTCCAAAGTTATCATAGAAGTTATTGTCAATGAGATATGGCTCCGTATCTGATGAACTTATAGATAATTTCCTAGCTCCGTGAACCTGTTTTTCAAGGTCTTCATTGAGCATAGTATATCCTGATAACATCTTATTCAGATTATTCAGGCTTATCATATCATTGGAGGTTCGAGGCTGATTGCTCTCAGAGTTTTCTCTTTTGAGAATCCACCTCCTAGTGGTCATGGTTGAGACAGGCATCATGTCCCCATTTCCTGAAGTTTCCTTATAGAGTATGGAATAGCTCTACTATGATTTCTGGTCATAGGTGAGGATCTTCTCTTCTCTATCTTATACCTTGTCCCTGGGTAAGACTTAGAGAATTCAGACACATTTTTTAATACAAGATTCAATGTGTGCTGGAGTTGAGAAACTCGTTTTGTCCTCTTTTGGCTATTGCATTCAGCCTGAAGGTGTCCTTTCTTTTTACAGAAACTACATAATTTCTCATGTTTACCTTCATTAAAACTCTTTTGTGGGTACTGTTATCATCAGAATGATGAGGGGAATTAGTCACCTTGTCAGAGGTGCTGGAAGATGTCACCTTCTTTCCAACAGTTTTACCCCGACGAGTTCTTGTTTTTCTCGACTGATTGTTTTTGGGTTTTTCAGATATTGATTTGAGCCGATCAATTTCTCCCGTTAACTCTTCAATTTTTTCATGAGCAATCATGAGTTCAGATTTTTCAGATTCTGAACTGGTGGGGTTTTGAGGATTATCAGTTTTCAGTGTAAGGTCAGACGTATGACTTTTCCTCTCTAGTAGTGAGATCTCAGTGGTTAGGGACATAACCAAAAATTCTTGTTCATTGAATTTATCCAAGAGGAAATTAACCTTGGTTTTTAGTCGTGAGATTTCAGAAGCCTGAAATTTCATGAACTTAATGAGTCCACTACTTTCCTTAGCTGCATCTCTTTCAAGATCTGAGTCAGAGTCATGCTCTTTGGAGATGGATTACTATGGTGTTCCAGCACAACATAAATCTGAACTCTGCTCCAGACTTATTTGCTTCCATTCGTGGTTTCAAAGGTTGCTCTCAAGTGAAAAATCTTCTTTGGGTAGCGATTGTGAATTGCATTTGGCTCATTTGGAACTGCAGGAATCAATGTAAATTCGATCATGTAATCACTCCTCCTCTTGTTGCGATACGTCGTCTCATCTCTCTCACTTGTGAATCAGGTAAGAACACCAAAACAAATTCTTATAGCACTGATTCAGATGTACAAACTTTGAATACTTTCCAGCTGCAAAGTCGTCCTCCAAAAGCTCCTAGAATCTGGGAGGTTAAATGGCAACCTCCACTCTTTGGATGGATCAAAGCAAACATCGGCGGATGCTCCCTCGGTAACCCTGGTCTGTCAGGTTGTGGTGTGGTTTTTCGTGATCATAACAGTGTGGTTCGTGGATGTCTTGGTCAATCTTTAGGCTACGACACCTCTATGTCAACAGAGTATTGGGCTGCCATTCATGCTCTTCGAATTGCTCAATCTAAAAGGATTACAAAACTCTGGCTGGAGTTTGACTCTATTGCTGTCATTGCAGCCATTCACAATCCTTGCTTAGTTCCTTGGAAGATTGTTATTCACTGGTCTAACTGTATGAGATATATCTCTACAATTGAGTTTAGCTGTTCGCACATTTTTCGTGAGGGCAATGCCGTTGCAGATCTCCTAGCCAAACACGGGGCTTCTATGGTTTCTACTTGGTGGAACCATCCTACTACTTTTGTGAGATACAAGCTTGGTATAGACAGGTTTTGCCTGCCAGTTTACAGATTCCGATGATCATATACTTTTTATTTTGTTTTTTTTCTTCTTTTATTTTCTCTCCTTTGTCTACTTGAGGTCAGGCCTAGCCCCCCTCTTTCTTTTTTATTCACTTTAATAAAATTCTTCCCAGTGTGCCAATGCCATGGGAAGCTTACCACACAAAAAAAATCTGAGTCGGAGTCATCTGACAGAATGAAAGAGTAAGGATTATTACTCAAATTGACAACCTCGGTTGGTTGTTCTCCACAAGATTGTGTTGAACCAGTTGTGTATGAGTGTGTTGGAGTGGTGTCCTCTAGTGTAGAGTTAATACTAGGTGCCATTACTCACAAGCCGCGATAAACACAGACAGTTATGTCTTTTATGTGTTCACCGACTCTGATACCAATTGAAAAAGCACGGGTACCGAATACAACCAACTTTTCGTTTGGGCTCGTGAGACTTATGGTCAAATCTACACGATCTCAAAAATCAATATCCAGATCTGTTAACCTGAGTTTGGATCACAAGGATCAGTCCAACGCAAGACAGGGTCTTGGTAAATCCAAGGGATGGATTGAGGACAACGATCAGGTTTATAATAACGTACTTCTTGTGTTTGCTTTAATTATATAATCAGAGAATATAATGCGGAAAGTAAAGCACACAAGACACCAGAGATTTTTTAACGAGGAAACTACAACCTATAGAAAAACCTCGGGACCTCGTCCAGATTGAACACCGCACAGTACAAACTGTCTACAAACTAGCCTACTATAAGACTTCGGTCTGGGATGTAGCAGAGACCAATTCCACCCTCCAAGCGAACTGGCTACTGTCGCACTCCTTACGTCTTTAGATCCCCCACAGATCGTCATACACTTGATTCCCCTAGCTGACGTCCTTTACAGGCCTAGGAGTTTCTTTAACCGCTGTTAAAGGCTTGTGTCAATAATTCCGGCTTTGCAACCTCAATTATCAACTGTATGTTTGAACTGTCCTGTATCAGTTTGACATACACAAAGTGACTTCCTTCGGATTTCTCCAGGTCATACGGAAATCTACTTACAAGCGGGGGTTGACAAGTAAACCGAGTAACCTATTCCCAATTTGTCTCTACCTCAGTTGTACACGAAGAATCACTTAAGAAACTTATACAACTGGAGCTAACTAGGTCTTACAACACCGAGTGTAGCCGTGCGTTGCTTCCTTTCAACCTTGTGTGTAACGTATCAGTTCTTGAATGGCCTTATATCAGAAGAGAAGGACCGTAGAATAGACAAGAACATAATCAGGTTACCAAGGTTACAGGTTACTCCGATATCAACCACTAAGGTCTCAATCTCCTACCTGTGCTTCCCGGCTCTCAAGAGAAGTCTTTATAGTCGTAGGTAAATCCCAAGAGGAACTGCTACCTAATAGAGAATGACTATACCACAACAAGCATTCACCGAAGTGAAAAGAGTTTTACGATCACTTCCACAAGGGATCTTCACGTATGCTTGATGGTTGCGGTTTTCGTCCTTAGACACCTCTATTTATAGCACTCAACAAGATAGGTTGCTTTGGAATAAAGCAACTAGTTACTTGTTCCACAAGTTTAGGAAACCCTAACTTGCAAACCAAGAAAACCTAGATTTATCTCAATTGGAAATCTTTTATCATTTATCTGCCAAGTGTTTTATTAGCTCATAAACACTTCAAGATTGATATCCAACAGACCAGAGATAATCTTTATCTTATTGACACATTGAGAATCGTTAGATGGACCACAGAAGATATTTTCGTGATAACCAAGTTTAACTAAGAGATAAGGAGTCAGAGTTTAACCCGAGTGAAAAATTCCAGAGAATATTCACTTTGGACTGTTCGCAAACCGTCCATCTGAATTACGACCAAAAGCATCGAATCTGAGGTTCACGTAAGGTACGCGTACAAATTGATAATTTGGAACTCAAGAGTTTTTCCTAAGTCATTGTTCACGAAAGGTTCGGGAACCGTCGTCATTCAGATTAGGGTTTAACTTGGATCCGCTGGAAGTTCTGGGCTGAACCAGTACTTAGACGTGTTAGACGCCCTCAACTATAATCCACTGGACTCTTGCTCAAGAGTACTCCTTTAGATTCACCCATATCCAACAAGTTATTTGCAAGCAAACCATTGCAATTGAAAAATGGTATCGAATTTATCTCATGTATTCTTGTAAACTTAGTATTTGTGGGAACAAATAACAACATAACGCATGGTCATGTAGACAAGAACACGATCTCAATCGCTATTAGTATGTCTACTAAAGTAGCCGACTATTTCGAAAGATATAATGAGTAGAATAGAAGAATTTACATCAAAGTCATACTCCTACTAACCTTTTGTCTAAATGATGTCTTCTTTGTCTTCACAGTCTTCGTCTTCAAGGTCTCTACTACTTAGTATATATCCCAATTCCGAAATCTAAACCCTGGTAGGCTAAATCAAGAATTGTGTTTTGACACCCAAAACTGACAACCAGCTTGACATACCAACGCTAGTGGGTTTGACCGGACAATATTCTTCATCGACAAAAGGTTAGTAGGAGTTATGACTTTTATGGAAATTATTTTATTCTACTTATTCTATCTTTCGAAATAGTCTGTTACTTTAATAGTGTTATAGCGAATGAGATTTTGTATTCTTGTCTACATAACCATGAGTTATGTTAGTATTTGTTCCCACAATACTAAGGTTACAAGATGCATGAGATAGATTCGATGCCCTTTCTAGTGCAATGGATTTCTTGCAAATCACTTGTACGAAACGGATGAATCTAAAGGAGTACTCTAGAGAAGATTCCAATGGATTATTGCTGATGGAGTAATAACACGTCTAAGTACTGGCCCAACCCAGAACTTTCAACGGATCCAGTTAAACCCTAATCTAGGAAACGTCGGTTCACGAACCGGTTCGTGAACAGTGACTCCGAAATTTTCTTCTGAGTTACAAAACGTCAATCTGTACATGTACATGTACACGTGAAGTTACAAAATGTCAATCAAGCATACGTGAAGTTTCTCTATGGAATTGATTGTAAACTCTTTGCACTTCGGTGTAAGCTTGTTGTCGTATAGTCATCCTCTATTAGGTAGCAGTTCCTCTGTGGGATTCACCTAACGACTATAAAGACTTCTCTTGATAGTTGGGAAGCACATGTAGGAGATAATGTACCTTTGTGGTTGTTATAGGATTAACTTGTAACCTTGGTAACCTGGTCACGTTCTTGTCTATTCTACCGTCCTTCTCTTCTACAATAAAGTCATTCAAGAACTGATACGTTACATACAAGGTTGAAGGAAGCAACGTACGACTGCATTCGGCGTTGTAAGACCTAGTTAGCTCCGGTTGTATAAGTTTCTTAAGTGATTCTTTTTACAACTGAGGTAGAGACAAATTGGGCATAGTTTACTCGGTTTACTTGTCAGCCCCCGTTTGTAAGTAGATTTCCGTATGACCTGGAGCAATCCAAAGGAAATCACTTTGTGTATGTCAAACTGAAGATGACAGTTCAAACATACAGTTGATAATTGTATTCGCAGAAGAAACATGCGACGAAGGTCTCAAACAACGTGTAAACAATACCTCATCCGACTCCATCAGAAGCGAGGATTTACCAGCCGAAGATACAGCCGCAGGGGCATGAGGAACTATCCTGAACAACGAAGAAACACCCAAACCACCACTAAAGGGAGTAACAGGGACGGCCGAGGAGGTACTGGTGCTCAACAACGGAGAAATGCCAATTGTACCCCTGGGGGTAGAACCCGTCCAAGACAAACGAGGAAGACCGGGCAGCGGAGAACTTAACAACGGAGTACTTACCACACCAGAAGACGAAGCAGGTATACCAGCCAACGGAGTATGCTGCAGAGGACTACTCATACTTCCTTCAACTTTACTCTTCTTCTTCTCATTCTCAGAGGTTAGGTCAATAGGCTGATCAGCATTACCCGAACCCAGTACCAACAAAAGCATCACCACTACCCCCAACACTCCCATCATTTTTTCGCTTCATAGAATCAACATCAACATCTATACTCTCATCATAGGAGAACTTGGACGATGCACTTTCATCATCATCATCATCATCATTGTCACTTTAATCTCCTCCTTCCAAGACGACAACAACCCTTTTCCCCTTACCAGCACCATCAACAAGGTCATCCTCCAACAACTCGTTGGGAGGGCTACCACCAGTACTTCTCTCTTCTTCTTCACCAACCTTCTTCTTCAAAGAACGCTTCTTACTTGGTTTGCGTGTCAGCCCTGATTCAAGAAGTAGATTTCCGTATGACCTGGATCTAGCAATCCGAAGGAAGTCATCTTGTGTGTGGTAAACTGATAGAGGACAGTTACACCATACGTCAACAGTTTGGTTTAAAACCCAGTATTGCTGACACAAGCCTTTGACAGCGGTCAAAGCAACTCCTAGGCCTGTAACGGACGTCAGCTAGGGGAATCAAGTGCGTGACGATCTGTGGGGGATCCAGAGACGTAAGGAAGGCAACAGTAGCCAATTCTCTTGGAGGGCTTGAGTTGGTCTCTGCTACATCCCAGACCGAAGTCTTATAGTAGGCTAGTGTTTGTAGTCAATTTGTACTGGGCGGTGTTCAAAACTGGACGAGGTCCCGAGGTTTTTCTGCAAGGCAGTTTCCTCGTTAAAAAACGTTTGGTGTCTTGTGTTCTTTTACTTTCCGCATTATAACTCTGATTTATAATTAAAGCACCAAGTAGTACGTTATTGCCTAACTGTCGAGATTACTCCAGTTAGAGGTTTGGATATTGATTTTTGATATCGTCCAGACTTTTACCATAAGACTCACGAGCCAAAACGAAAAGTTGGTAGTATTTCGGTACCCCTTCTTTTTCAACTAGTGTCCATTACTTCAACTGAGGCTGTAGTTATCTGACTTAGACTTCGAAGCCTTGGATTTCCTTCTCGTCATGATTTTGAGAAGACCAGAGGAAAAATAAAGATGCAGCAAAAACAACCATGGAAAACAAAGCAACGACCATACAGGGTGAACAAAATAAATCAACAACAAGCACAAACAATCACTACGGCAGAAGAAAATAAACTAAGCAGTCAACAGTAGCAGTGATCGATGACGTCATACGAAGAAAAAGAAGAAGCAATATCATTACAAAAGAAAAAGAGAAGTCAGAAGAATTACCTGACGAAGGAAACTGCACCAAGTAGAGGAAAAACAATAACTTGCCGTCAGAACTCATCGGAGGGAAAGAGCTGAGGTAAAAGAAGGAAAGAAACTGACAACAACAGAAGAAAAAGAGATTTCTTAGCAGAGGAAGCAGAGAGAAGAAATAAAGAAGAAGAAGTTAAAACCCAGATCCTCCTTCTGGTACTTATAGCCTCTAGGAATGATTAGTAACTGCCGCAAGAAACAAGGGGAAATATTACACACGATCTAAGGATGGGACCACATAATAAAGACGTGGGAAAGTGGCGGCAGAAAGCGAAGGGTTTCTTCCATAATTACCCTTGGTAATAACTGAAAGAAAAGGGGCAAACTGTTAATACCAAAATATCGACGACCACGTGTCACTTACCTAGTACCCGGGGAACGGTATAAAAAAGAAGACGGAGTACTGATCCATCTTCCACGCGCTTTACCCCATCACGAGGGATGATGGGAAGGGAGAGTCATGATACCCCAACTCTAGGTAGGCCTGAGCATGAAGGGCGCGTGTTGAAGCTGTTACCTCTCAATCCTATACCGCGACAGAAGGATAGAGAGACGTGTCGATAACCAAATGGATACTCAAGGGGTGATGAGTCACCAAAGGATAAGAACCAGCGCATCAAGAGCATCGAAGAAGTTGGACAGCGGATATAGATTCTGCTAAGGAGGTGTCGACTCAGGATTGGATAACCAAGGCGGTGCAAGAAATCCAGCTGTTGGTAAACGACATCAAATATTGAAGTAGTAAAAACCAATTACCTCCATAAACTGCTATAAATACCCCACTCCACTGAGAGAGTGGGGGTCGAGGAAATTTAGGTGGATACGCTGAGGAAACACTCACTATCTTTTAGCCAGCGAAGAATAATGTGAATATGAGGAATTTTCGGCGGAATAGAAATTTCATCCCCCGCGATCGAAGATCTTGGAGATGAAACAGGCAAAATGTGAGTGTAAAAAATACCATCGCCAGCGAAACTAGCCCAAAAGGAGAAGTTGCATAAATATGAGACAACTGAGACGTATAGAATCTGCTATGAGTAGGGCATCGATATAAAGAGAAGGAAGTACCTATCCCGGCGAAATATATCCAGCAAAGCAAAACGAGTCCCATCTGGGCGAAAGGAATCTGTACGAATGAGTAGTTGAGAAGTAGTTGTGCATTTAAGGAAGGACATAACAGATCTATTGTCTGAGTTTACTGGTTGACTCAGTGGGATCACCATCTGCAATACTTATCCACAGAGAGGAAGCATTGTTGAAGTTAGCGAAACCATACCAAGACCGCTGAGAATCACGTGATGGCGAGAGAAGACAAATAATGTCAGAGAGGGTCACTATCAATATTAGCTGTAACCCATTGTAACCTCTCCCTATATAAGGCGAGATACCCCCATTGTAAAAGGGGTTGGAGTGATTTCAGTCTGGCTTAGAGAGAGGAAAAATGAGTTATCTCCTTGCTCTCCCTAATCCAGTATTGTGTGAGTGATAATCTAGAGTTTAGGAGAAAGAGTGTTCAAAGTTAAGGTGAGAAATGTAACTCAACTTCTAATAATGGAAACCCTTGGATGTAAGCCTCACACATGAGGAAGAACCAAGTAACCCGTTGTCAAGTATCTCTAACTCTTATTCTTTATCACCTTGATATTGTATGTATGTTTGTATGATGTTGTATGAGAATCATTGGATGTACAGTTAAAGATCTAGCAATGGATTTTTGACTGATACTCGGGTATGATCGATTATAGCTCTTCTTTCGTTTTCAGAGCAAGCTTCTCTCGGTGAATGTCTTCAACTCGTTCTCCCTCAACCCAACCTAGCTCTGAGCGAGCAGCTTTCGTCACACGATCAAGATTTTCATTAAGTCCGCTAACGTATCTTAACTCTCGACGATACCACTTAAAGTTTCGGTCAAAATCAAATAACAACCAGCATTGTCGGGCGTTAGCATCCGCAAGGTTGTCGATCTCGATTTCAGCTCGCCGTAACCGTGATTCGGGGAGCTGTTGGCGACCTTAGAAGGGATGACGTCTAAGGGTTTCGGCGAAAGTAAAATAAAAACAATATCCAAAAGGGAAAAAAAGAAGATTATGAAGCTCACCTTGGAGTTTCTCTTGTGCCTCGGAAGATGTTTGCTCTTTCTTGCGAAGCTTCGCCGAAGTAGCCTTCAAGTCGCGCGTAAGCTCTTGGTTGTCTCGCTCCAACTCATTAATCCTGTCACCTTGAGCTTCAAAGGTGTCAATCAAACTAAGCACTTGATTATAACCCTGAGGCAAAAAAGAAAAACAAGTTAAGTACAGAGTACAATGATGAATGCGAGAAGTGTATTAAAACAGAACATCAAAAAGGTCACCGCTGTAGCAACGTTGAAATGATGAAGTGGAGTCAAGTTGTGAGCCAATGTAGACAACTCTGGAGTTCTTGCAAGACCAGTTGACGAATATGTCAACATGGTTTCATAGTATAGCGAATTCTCTTTTCCTTCCAGTGTGAGCAGTCGGGAAAATGATTCTGCGAGTTCATTGACAGCTGCGCCGGTTGAGCCCTTTCTAGGTTGAATAGCAGGTCAGTTGCCGAGTGGCATCATGTTTAAAGCCAACACCGCTAGGTCAGAGGAACCAGTTGTGGAGGGTAAAACCCCTCGGGACACGTGTTAGAGATCCAAGAAGCAAGACCGCGCCAAGGAAGTAGTAGCGAAGCCTCGGGATTAAACCTAAGAAAGGTGAGACCGAGGACACCGAGCGAAGAATCAGAAGAAAGGGATTCAGATCTTGTCCCAAATGACCGAAGCCCCAGAGCCACCTTCAGAGTACCGCCGAAGGAACCGCCTTACTCGACGAGGACTGACACCACCACGATTGAGTCCCTTGTCTTATTAACTGTAAACCACCCAAGCTCGGCCTATCGCCTATATAAGACGAGCTTGGAGAACATTGTAAGGGTTGGAATTTCTGGGTGTAACCTAAGTGGCGAGAGAGGGATTAGGTCTGTATCTCCTCTAGCTCCTTAGGATCATAATCCATGTAGTAGCAAAAACATAAATATAATCTCTATGCGTTTAGTTCTTTGATTAAATGTCTCTTTACATGTCTTCGGTATTGTTCTTGAGGTCATCACACCTTGAATCATGTTTAAGTTACTGTGTGTGTGAGTATGAGATCTGAGGGCTATAGAACATGATGCACCTATGCAGATTTTATACTCATACAGTTTGGCGCTAGAAACAGGGACTGATTAAAACAACTTAGGGTTTGCCTGTGATTTTTTGGGTTTTCAAATTTTTCATAGATTTTCTCATTTTTTCAAAGATCTTCAAAGCTTGTTCTTTAAAAACGCTCCAATACCTTAAACGTCTAAAGATCCTTAAAGGCTTTAGCATGTTCAAGGGTTTTATGAGCAAATCATCAGATGGTCAGGTCATCGTCTAAGGGTTTCAAACCTTGACATGATGAAATCCATTTCAAGTATGGTAATTGATTTTCATCATATATGCCTTAAAATTAGGATCGGCTATAAGAAAACGATTATGGAAAAAATCTTTTAGACCTATCTTTAGGGTTTTCAAGGTCCCTGCTACATTTGGAAATAAACTTTTATGCAGGAATCATTGGGAAAGATGGTTTTGGCTAAAAGACAAAAAATATAGTTAGGGATATGTCTAAAAGGAACAAATACGACCTACGCTAAAAACTCGCACGATAAAAACCATTGCGACGTACAGACATAGTACACTGCAGTAGCCGCCTTAGACCTCACGGGTTTTTTGTCTTCTGACAGGTCACAACCAGAATGGCTTCGAAATCTGATCAGGCTCCGAAGCAGCGAGTGGGATCCTCGGGGCAAGTCATCAAAATAAAACCACAAAACAAAGTATCAGCGCAGACTGCCTATTGCAATTCAATGATTCATACAAGGGAAAATATCAGCTCACGAAGCAGCAGCATTGCGGGAAGAATCCACAAAAGAGACAAAGATGGAAGGGAGATAATGATTGTCGCCGAGGCAAGAAAATTCGAGTCATGCAGCTAAAACCAATAACTTACTCAGCAACAGACCTTCCCGAAGATGGCCCAAGTCACAGTAAACATAAATAAGAAAACAGTGCCAAGAATATTGATAGACCGGGGTAGTTCAGTAGATGTACTATTCAGAATGGCTTACAGGGAATATTTCCAAAATATTCCACTGGTGCCCACGGATTATACGATCTACCTATTTAACGGAAGAGCATCAAAACCAAAAGGAGACATCTCGTTACCGGTATATGTAGCATCGATGGAGTTGAAAACAACATTCTGTGTCCTAGTGTAGATGGTGGAAAATGAGAGAGGGAGAAGATTGTCAAAACACTCTCGAAACCATGTCTTATTAAAGGCAGTCGCCTATTCAGGCTCATCTTTATAGCTCAGGGTGCAATCCATTCCATGAAGCTAAACCCTCTATGAACTCTCTCTTATAACTCCGGTGGGGAGGGTAATGTCATAGAGCAGTATCAATGATCTCACCAACATATTAAACCCATCGATCAGCTCAGAGCCAGACCTCGCTTGATGGTACACGGTGAAAGATCAACAGAGACGTATCCTCATTGATTTCCTCTTAAAATACGACTCAATACACGAGTCTTGGTGCAAACCTCGGAAATATTGAAGCTCCAGGCCGGTCCGGAGCTCTCTGAGAAGCATACACCAGCCTAAACAGGCCTAAGCGGATCTAATCCCAAGTTCAGGATGGTCTAGCGTACCATGGATAAGCATGCCATGACTTCAAAAGGGGTTGTAGCGTAAGCACGCACACCACGACTAAGGCACAGGATGCCGCAAAGCTGAGCTTGGCCAGATGCCAAAGCTATAACGCCACATAGCATGGCACCACAAAGCTATAACGCCACAAAGATTGGCCTAGCTGGCCTGGCCAAAAGGGGCATGGCGCCATATTCATGGCGCCACAAGAATACTTGGCCTGTCCAAGACACGGCCATAGGCCATGGCGCCATATTCATGGCGCCACAAGGTTATACCTTGGCCAAAAGGGCCATGGCGCCATATTCATGGCGCCACAAGAATACTTGGCCTGTCCACGGCCATAGGCCATGGCGCCATATTCATGGCGCCACAAGGTTATGCCTTGGCCAAAAGGGCCATGGCGCCATATTCATGGCGCCACGAGAATACTTGGCCTGTCCAAGACACGGCCATAGGCCATGGCGCCATATTTATGGCGCCACAAGGTTATGCCTTGGCCAAAAGGGCCATGGCGCCATATTCATGGCGCCACAAGAATACTTGGCCTGTCCAAGACACGGCCATAGGCCATGGCGCCATGAGAGGTTTTGCCTTGGCCAAAAGGCCATGGCGCCATACCTACTCTTGGCCAAAATCATGGCCATAGCCACGCAATACTTCCTGGTTCAAAGCAACTACGCAACACTTAGTCATACGACTCTACTCAACTCAACTACGCAATATCCGCGTATCACTCGCTCGAGACATCAAAATATCACACGGGGGGATAACTTTAGGGGTATTGGTCTGGCGGTCTACGGCAGTTGAAAGAAACTGATGGAGATAGTGGGAAGTTAAGGGAAGATGGCACGAGTGGGCATGTTCCACACGACTCAGGCAGTTACGGAAACCAACGCATGTCCTCCACTCCTCCACTCTTCCACGACGTCCACCTTCTCTGTCGAGAGATCAGGGTGAGTTCAAACTATAAATAGAGGCTTCCTCTATCTTCCAAGGGAGAACGTTCAGAATAACTAGAACACCGAGAAAACACACAGAGCCTCAGAGAAAAACACCTGAGAATCTAAACTCGTTCTTGCCTTGGAGATTTCTAGTCGACTTCACGACGGAAATCTTGAATTCAAACATCCAAAAACTCACCTTCAACCTGATCTCAAGTTTCTTCGCTGTTTCCCTCCCTAGACCAACCTCTATCCTCTCTGTGACCGAAGCAAGGTGGGAACGACCATCCTTGGTTTAGGCTTGCCTTGTTCGACTTTGATCTCCGAGCACTACGAAAGTACCCAGAGACGGTACACTTGTTTTTGCAGGTAAAAACACCTAGACATAGAATCACCATACAACGCTATCTTGGGACGACCATGGCTGCATGGGATCTTAGGAGTACCCTCTACACTGCATCAAAAACTCATATTTCCAACTCCCGAAGGCATAGGAGAATCAAAGGCGAGAGCACGGAGTCAAAAGCATGCCATGAGAAGGATATCGATCAAAGAAAAAATGCAAGGCGCAATCGAAGAGAAAGGTACATGCAGCAAAAGGAGAAAATAGTTAACGAGGAAATCAATCAAATAATACAAGGTAAAAACGGAGTAATCACGAAGGATGCACCGAAGGACCCCAGCGCCATGAATGAAGACACTCCGAACTTTACCCCAACAGAACCCACCGAGGACGTAAACATCGGAACCAGCGAAGATCCAAAAATTGTAAAAATTGGAACACTGATGACGAAAGAGCAGCGAGACAAACTAGAGGGTTTGCTGAAGGAATATGCAGACGTCTTCGCTTGGAAAATGAGTGAAATGCCAGGAATAGACCCCAGTTTGGCATGTCATCACCTAGATATAAACCCATCAGTAAGGCCATTCAAGCAGAGACCACAAAAGTTAGCAGATATATACCAAACAACGGTTGAATCCGAATTAAACAAGATGATCAAAACAGGAATTATCAAAAAAATACAATACACAGATTGGATTTCAAACATGGTCATCGTACCGAAGAAAAACAAAGGAGTACGCATATGCATCGATTTCAGCAATTTAAACAAGGCGTGTCCCAAAGATCCACATCCTCTACCGAGCATAGACCAAATGGTAGACGCAACAGTGGGCCATGAGCTATTAAGCTTCATGGATGGCTACTCTGGTTACAACCAGATTCCCTTGGCGGAAGAAGATCAGAAGCATACGGCGTTCTTAACATCTAATGGGCTATATTATTACACAAGAATGCCATTTGGGGTTAAAGAACGTCGGTGCCACATACCAAAAAGCTATGGAGAATATCTTTCTTCCTTGGTTAAAAAAGACCATCGAAGCATATGTAGACGACATGCTAGTTAAAAGTAAACAAGTCGACACTCATGTGAGAGATCTACGAGAGATACTGGAAAAAATGCGACAAATCAACATGAAGATCAACCCAGCCAAATGCATCTTCGGGGTGACCTCCGGAAAATTTCTGGGATATATAGTTACAAAAACAGGTATCGAAGCGGACCCGCTAAAAGTACAAGCAATTCGAGAAATGCCATCGCCAACAACTATAAAAGACGTACAAGCTTTAAACGGAAGATTGGCAGCTCTTAGCAGATTCATTGCGCGATCTTCGGACAGATGTAAAGACTTCTTTAGCATCCTGAAAAAGGGAGAACAATTCATATGGACAGACGAAAGGGAGGCCGCGTTTCAGGGGATCAAAAATTACTTAGCAAGCTTGCCAGCCCTGCAGCGCCCAGAGAAAGATGAAAATTTGAAACTCTACATTACCGCGAATAAAGATGCCATCAGCGCATTACTAGTAACAACTAAAGAAGAAGAGAAGCCAGTATACTACATTAGTAGGACCCTTTTTCCAGCCGAGAAAAATTACACAAAGTTGGAACAACTGATCCTCACGCTAGTAGTAGCAACTCAAAAGCTTCAGGCATACTTCCAGGCTCACAAAATAATTGTGCTAACAAAAACACCAATTGAATCAGTTCTAAAAAACCTCCAGGCAGCAGGCAGAATTGCAAAATGGAACGCTCAAATTGGACAATATGACTGGATTACGAAATCAGAACGGCATTAAAATCACAAATCATCGCAGACTTCCTAGCTGAGTTCCCAATTGAAGAAGACTATGAAGAAGAGCCAATCCCGGGAATCGAAGACAACGAAGGGCCTAACGACCTGCTACAACAATGCCATCCTTGGAGATGGGAAGTCTTCATTGACGGTTCGGTAAATAGCGATGGCCGAGGAGTGGGCATAGTCTTCACCTCACCCAAAGGAAAGCGCACAGTGTACGCACTTCGGTTGGAATTCGAAGCAACTAATAACGAGACCGAGTATGAAGCGATGATTCATACCTTAAAACACATGATCAGCATGGAGATTCAGGAGGCACGAATAACGACGGACTCACAACTAGTAGTACGACAATTAGATGGAAGTTACCAATCCAATGACTCGCTATCCAAATACAAGAAATTAACAAGAAGCCTCATGACAAAAATTATGCATCTCAAAATTCGACACATTTGCAGAAAAGATAATAGGCATGCGGACGCTTTGGCATTCATTTCCTCAAAAGTAACAGATCAAAATATCATCTCCATCGAAATCGGTAGAATAAAGAAATCATCAATAGCAGCCGAAGAGGGAGAGCTGGTGATGGCCATTCAAGAAGAGTACGACGACTGGAGGTTGTCCATAAGAAAATACTCGGAGAACAAGGAATTGCCAAGCAACCCAATAGAAGCGCATAAAGTAACCAGTAGATCCGCTAACTACCGACTCGTAGATGGGGTCTTACATCGACAATCATTCTTGGGGCCCCTATTAAGGTGCGTCCACCGAGTAGATGGCATATCACTAATGAGAGAGATACACAGCGGAGAAGCAGGAACCCACAGTGGTGCACGAGCACTCGCACAGCGAACCAAGGCTCAGGGATACTATTGGCCATACATGCACGCTGACGCCAAAAACATCTCTAAAAAATGTGACCCCTGCCAAAGATTTGCTAAACGAATCCACGCACCAGCAACGAATCTAAATTCAGTATTAAGCCCATGGCCCTTCACCAAATGGGGGGTAGATATCGTCGGACCATTCATTCCAGGAACAGGACAGAGAAGGTAGATCATAGTTGCAACAGACTACTTGTCCAAATGGATCGAGGCAAAAGCTCTAAGGAGTCATACAGGACGAGAAGTGTTTACCTTCTTCTGGGAGAACATATTCTGCCGATTCGGAGTACCAGCGGAAATAGTCTCAGACAATGCTCAAGAATTCCTCAGCGCCGAGGTTAAAGAGCTGTTAAATCAATACAATGTAAGGCTAGGAACCTCGACGCCGATATATCCTCAAAGTAATGGCCAAACAGAGGCGACAAACAAAACAATAGGGGATAACTTGAAAAAACGAGTACTGCCCCACAAAAAACAATGGTGTTAATACCTACACAACGTACTATGGGCATTCCGAACCTCCCAAAGACGAGCAACGGGAATGACTCCTTTTCACCTAACATTCGGGACCGAGGCAGTACTACCTACAGAAATAATGATACCAACAGATAAATACAAAGCGTGGGAACAAAACCTTTCGGCAGATTTAATATATGCAAAATTGGACAACCTCGAAGAAGCAAGAGAGGAAGCTCGACAACACATCATCAACTACCAGCAAGGGGTAGCCCGAGGATACAACAAAAAAGTAATTGAAAGAGAGTTCCAGCCTGGAGAACTTGTACTACGAGAAATACCGCCGTACCAAAAAGGAAACACAGGAAAGCTGGAACCAATCTGGGAAGGGCCATACAAAATCAAGCAGAAGGCAGGAAAAGGAGCATACAAGCTAAATATATATAAGAAAATATATAAGAAAAATGATGGCCTAGGACTCAGCAATGCATGGAATGCGAAATATATAAGAAAATATTATATTAAAAAATGTATGAGTATCCTCGAAATAAAAGAAAGATTTCTACATATTACACGGCAAGCACGCCGAATCAAACTCCAAAAGAATGATCCCGTCTAAATCAGGCTTTAACGCCACCAAAACATGTCGGCTATAACGCCATATCTCCTCTAGTGCCTTTCGTAAACAAAAAAAGGCTCTAACGCCAAGGCAAAAACGCCAAACAATCAATAAAAGACCTCGAAAAGCAGGCACATAGCTGATGCTCATATATATCGTAAGGGCCCTACGAGTTATGTGACACAGTCCTCTACCCACAAGACACCCCGTTAGCGGTGGATACTTTGAATCAAGGCTATATAAGCTGATGATACATTCGTATCCACTACCACACGACCACGAGGACCTCTGTTTCTGAGGCGTCGAGGGGACGATAAATGGGATTAACATCTACCAATAGCGGTGGATGGAACCCCGAGGCAGCTACTTCGCTCTCAAAACAAGCAACGAAGTACGCAGCCGAGGGACCCCTCTAAAAAACTAAGCCTCGGGGGGGGGGGGGGGCTGTTAAAGATATAGATGGGTCGAACTTTAGGCCGCGATAAGAGAAAAGTGCCATGTCTAAGCTCCAGCCTTGACCGACACTCCCCCATTGTGTTACTTTATTATTGAAAAATGGGCATCCATTATAAGCTCCTGCATTTACTTAGGATAAAAACAGGTTACCAGGGTGCCACCATGCCCTCTAGGAAGATAAGCAAATATCTTCGGTACCTACCTAATGTACTAAGGCAAAGCGGATGCCTACGCTCTCAATAGACAGTGTTTGCTTGAAACTAGCGCAAGTAACTTAAAGCCTTTGGGAAGGGTGATCCGTAAGCCCCCACTAGCTTGGTTCACTATCTCCTACATCGAAGTAAGCCCCGAAGTTGCACCTCAAGTAACCATAACAGCCAATAAAGCTAAGCAATAACAGATAAATACATACTTTGAAAGTAAAAGTTCAGAAACAACAAACTCCAACAAGTTCGCATACAAATATAAAGAAATAAGGGAAACAGGGGCAAGGCATCTTCTACTTAAACAGTCTCAACAATCTCCTTGATGGCAGCATCTTCCCTAGAAACAACATCGGGACCAGCCTGAACCGGAGCCTTCAGATCACCACTATCCATCATAGGCGAAGCAATAACCTTCGGAGTACTAGCAGATCGGCCAGGAGCTTCGACATTAATCTTAGAATCAATACAAGAGGCATCAACATTCTTGTCCTCCTTAATCGCCTCATCCTTGTCCTCACTCGGCTTCTCGACCAACAATCCATCACCATTCCTCTCATCTTCACCATCAGCTTCACTATTTTCACTACCCATCTCCTCAAAATCATCATTTTCCCTTGCAGCCTGCAGCTGCGCTACTATCACCTTGACATCTGCGGAAGGAAGAATTCCCTTATCGGACTCTAGGGAAGCACCAGGATCATTCTCGCCATTACGGTAGTGGGGAGGCTGCATGCCGAAATCCCTAAACGAAAACCGACCATGTTGACGACTGAACAAGGCCGTTCGACTAGCTTCCCCGTTGATATGCTCTCGGAGCTTCAAAATTTCCTCGTTAAGTGATGCAAGCCTGCCATCCTTCTCTTTACAAGCACCTTGCGAAAGGCTGAGCTCGTTACCCTTAATATTTAACTCGGCACTCAGCTTCGAAACTTGCTTTTTCTCAGCCTCCAACTCTTGTACGTGGCCATCTCGCTCCTTAACAACAGTTTCAAGGCGCTTCTCCAACTCTTTCACATCTCTAGAGAGATCACTCTTCTCTTGCTATAAAGAGCGAATATCTGCATCAAGACGGGTAATTTCAAGACCTCGCGCATTAGCTAGGTCCAGCAGATACATTCCATGATGCTTTTGCTGCAAAAAGAGGCAAACAAAAAATCAATGCACGAAACATACGATACACAAAGAACAACTTAAACAAAAACACACTTACAGCTTCAATAAATGCTTGATGCTTGGGAGCCGCCGAGGCAAGAACCTCTCTTCCCCAATCACCAGAAAAAACTTGAGAAAGAAACTTAGCTACTGAAGGATCCAGTGGATGATTTAGGGGATCCCTAGCATACGCCTTCAAATGATCGGAAAGGTCTTCGGCATAAGGACCGGGAAGGGAACTTCATTCAAGGAGCTTCTGAGACTCCTCCGCCGAGCAAGGCCTTCGCGCAAAACCAGCGGGAGCTGAGCTTACGCCCGAACCAGATTGAGAGGATTGACCCAACGAAGCATCCACAAGACGATCGTTGGAGCCATACTCATTAAAATCTATGCCAGATGGGTAAGGATCAACAATCCTGACATCAGGAAAAACATGGGCAGTGGGCCCCTGCGCTGGCACAACAATTTGAGAGCACCTCGCTGAGGCAGCCTCCCGAAGAACTTGCTCATTCGAAGGCCCCCTTTTCAACCTTTTCGAAGGTTCAACCCTCTCATCTTTGGTACCTTCGCCATCGGCATCTCCCACGGACGTGGCAGGAGCTGGTAAACCTTTGCCAACAGTCCTAGTAGTAGGTCCCTGCGAACCAACGGTTCGGGAAATAGTCTTCACAAGCTTCTTTTTTACGCCACCGAAGGTTGGTTTCTCCCGATGCGGATCGCACAAAGAAAATTTCATTATACCATCGTTAACCAAGAGCACCTCATCCTGCTGAAAAGTAGTCAAATCGTCAGGTTCTAAACAGAGGCAGGTATCCATGCCCATTGAATAACTGAGGCAAGTAGTGTTTTTTCACCTGACCACCTTCCCCCTTTTCAGCAACCGAATTCAAAGGTTCTTTCCTCTTCTTCGGGTCACCGGCTTGTTCCTGGGCTTGTGGATTTTTCAGCTTCTCCTGCTCAGACTTCTGAAAAGAGGGTCGTATGAGTAAAATGACTAACAGAAAAGGAGTCAAAAAGACACATATTTTTCGCCATACCTTTTCCTGGAGAACAATTATCTTCTCCTGGGACTTCTTGCGCTCCTCTTCGGAGAAATGAATCTTGTAGAATTCAACAATAGAGAACTTATGATCATCCATAAACTTCGTTCGTTCGACCTTTTTCTTTTCATCTTCATAACCAAAAAGAACGGGACCTTCGATAAGCACGTGCTTCGAAAACCATACCTCGTCACTAGAATGGCGAAGAAGTGTGTTCGTCTTAGACCCAGAAAGATCTACGTCGCCCAGAACATGCGAAGAATCAGCCACTTTGCCAAGGCTTACACTCCAGGGAGCCTTTTGTTTAAGCAAGCTCTTTTCCACCTTATAATACTTGAAAAAATTCTCAGCAGACCAAAAACTTAGAGGGCGCTTGAGTTCCTCAGGAAGCTTATCATAATAATACGATTTGCCCTCCGAGCGAGCCACCCACTCTCGAATAACTTGGATAGAGTTCCCATTCAGTTGCATCACACCGCAAGGAGGACTAATTTGAGAATAAATTTCATAAAAAAGAGGATTCACGGGATCATACAACGGAATCAGAAGACCGGCGCCAAGCTGCTTGCTGGAAACAATCAACCTCCTATCACTACACTATGAGAAGAAAGCAACTCAGGGGACAGATTGACCTTGCCCAAGCTCCGGCAAGGGAAAAGATTTGCATCAAAACCATAAATCTTGGCTCTTTCTTCCCAAGTGAGTTTTTGAGGATCCAGCATCTTCTGGGGAAATTCGCCGCCAGACAGTGCACTCTTTTTAGGAGCCTAAAAAACAAAAGAAATTTAGAGGATGAACAAACAAAGAAGGATATAAGCAAAGATAATTGCGAAAACTCCCCATGGATAAGGTAGCAGATCGGCAATGAAAAGTACCCAGGGAGGTCGAGAATGCTAAAAATATCGCAGAAGACTACGGAAGGATGGAGGAGGAAAAGAGAGGGCAAACAAAGTTTAAATAAGAGGATGCAAGACCGGCGCAACCGGTAAAAGGTAGAAAGGGCGAAGATTTCGAAATCATTAAAAGCGACATGTGTCAGCTAAGGAAGTTAAAATACCGGACATGTGTCGAAAAAGGCAAGGCCTAGGGGAGTTTTCTTCTCCGAACCTCCTCGACCTTCGGACAAGAAAAGAGGCAAACTGTGAAGGGTAAAACCCCTCTGGACACATGTCAGAGACCCAAGAAGCAAGACCGCGCCAAAGGAAGTAGTAGCGAAGCCTCGGGATCAAACCAAAGAAAGGTGAGACCGAGGACACCGAGCGAAGAATCAGAAGAAAGGGATTCAGACTTGTCCCAAAGGACCGAAGCCCCAGAGCCACCTTCGGAGTACCGCCGAAGGAACCGCCTTACTCGACAAGAACTGACACCACCACGATTGAGTCCCTTGTCTTATTAGCTGTAAACCAACCAAGCTCGGCCTATATAAGACGAGCTTGGAGAACATTGTAAGGGTTGGAATTTCTGGGTGTAACCTAAGTGGCGAGAGAGGGATTAGGTCTGTATATCCTCTAGCTGCTTAGGATCATAATCCATGTAGTAGCAAAAACAGAAATATAATCTCTATGTGTTTAGTCCTTTGATTAAATGTCTCTTTACATGTCTTCGGTATTGTTCTTGAGGTCATCGCACCTTGAATCATGTTTAAGTTACTGTGTGTGTGAGTATGAGATCTGAGGGCTATTGAACATGATGCACCTATGCAGATTTTATACTCATACACCAGCAGTCATGGTTTCACGTAGTTGATTTCTTCTTTGACCGTACCGTCGGTGTCCATGGGAGTAGGGGTAACTTCCCGGTCAACACGAGGATCGCCGATGGGTTGATCTTCCATTTCCTCGTCAATATTTGACTTCGGTTCTTGGTAGGGGGCCTCAGGCTGGTTTTGGGTGACGATCTTCTCGTTGAGTTTGATGGCGAGATTCCCTGGCTTGGCGGGAGGCTTTGCTGAGACAGGGACACTTCGCTAGAACTGCCCTTAGATTTGGAAGGGGGCTTGGTAGGCTGAGCCTCGCCATGAGTAGTGGAACTTTTCTTGGGATCTTTTAAGTCTTTCAGCCTTTTGCAGAGCTTTTCGCGCTCTTGATCCGACTCAGTACCCTACAAAACAAACATCAATTTTACCATGTAGATCAAGCAACAAGCAGAGGCAAACATATATATATTCTAAAGACAAGTAGATGCTTATTACCTGATCTCCAACTTTTTCTTCTATTTGTTTCCTCTTCTTGTTAGACTTCTTGGCGGTAGCATCGGTATACCGTATCTTCAAGAAATCATGATCTTTAAAATAAGAATGACCTTCGGCGAAGCTGGTTCTAGCCTTTGTCCTCATCTCATCAAGCCATCCCATTAGCCAAGGACCCTCAACCCAACAAGGCAAGTTTGACCATCCACCTTTAGTGCTCTTTCCCGCTGTGTGAGTCCCCTTTCTTGTTTCTTATCGGCAGCGCCGAGCATGACATCTTCAGGTTTTAAACCATGCTTGGTAACAAAGCGATATGCCCATGATTCTGTTTTGATGGTGGAAGGAAGCACATCATATTGCTTCAAGAAATTATTAACAATGTAAGAAGAAGGCTCAAGCCTGACAAAGCAGCCAGGGTAATTTGACTCGTTGTTTCGGCGAAGCTTCCACTGCAGTAGTATTCGAATAGCATTGACGGTGAGCTGGAAAGTACTTTTCTCAATTTGCATGAGAAGATCCAAAATAAAGGGATCATCGAGGTCGTAAAGAGGAAGTTGCAGCCCAGCTTTGAGTGTGCCATAGGCGACCACCGCTCTTTCGTTGTTTTGATCATCTCGGTGAAGATCCACTAGAGTCGTAGGAGTCGCCGGGGTGGATAAACCGTCAAACTTGATCAACTTTAAAGGATGAATGTTAATCTTGTCATAGGCATAGTACTCGTCCCACTGGTGCCAGGAGGGTCGTTTGGGGGCCTTAGAAGCAACATAAGTCTTCGGCGAACCAGCGTCTTTGACAGGTGAGCCAGCATCTTTTGCAGCGGATCTGGTTTGGCGAGACGATCCAGGAACAATTGAAGCCATTGATAAAGACGGTTGCAGGCGAGATAACGGTGCCGGAATAACAAAGGCAGCCACAGAAGATGAACGAATGGGGATGAAAAGTTGAAGGAAAGAAGATTCTAATCCAGGAAAAGGATGTAGAAGTGTGTTGTGGTAAAAAAAAGAGTTGAAATAGCACGAATTTGGTGGATTATAGGTGAAGCAGAATTTTCGATGGCAACGGTTTCTGGCAGGGTTTAAGCAGAGAAGAGTTGCAGAGCTTTGAAGAAGAAGAGATTGAAATTTTGAGAAGATGAATGGAAAAAAAAAAAGAGAAATTTTTTTTTATAAGTCAGGAGATGAAGGCGAACTGGTGCTTCCGGTTACAAGTCCAAAAAGCAGACTTCACGCATGCCCGACACGTGGCGGAATGAAAGTTATAGTGGAGAACGTGGGCTCGGAATTTTCGGCGGAAGATAAATTTCATCCCACGCGATCGAAGATCTTGGAGATGAAAGAAGCAAAATGTGAGTGTAGAAAATACCATCGCCAGCGATACTAGCCCAAAAGGAGAAGTTGCGTAAATATGAGACAACTGAGACATATAGAATCTGCTAGGAGCAGGGGCGGCGATATAAAGAGAAGGAAGTACCTATCCCGGCGAAATATATCCAGCAGAGCAAAGCGAGTCCCATCTGGGCGAAAGGAATCTGTACGAATGAGTAGTTGAGAAGTAGTTGTGCATTTAAGGAAGGACAAAACGGATTTATCGTCAGAGTTGACTGGTTGACTCAGTGGGATTACCGGGAGCAATACTTATCCACAAAGAGGAAGCATCGCTGAAGCTAGCGAAACCATACCAAGACCGCTGAGAATCACGTGATGGCGAGAGAAGACAAATAATGTCAGAAAGGGTCGCTATCAATATTAGCTGTAACCCATTGTAACCTCTCCCTATATAAGGCGAGATACCCCCATTGTAAAAGGGGTTGGAGTGATTTCAGTCTGGCTTAGAGAGAGGAAAAGTGAGTTATCTCCTTGCTCTCCCTAATCCAGTATTGTGTGAGTGATAATATAGAGTTTAGGAGAAGAGTGTTCAAAGTTAAGGTGAAAAATGTAACCCAACTTCTAATCATGGAAACCCTTGGATGTAAGCCTCACACATGAGGAAGAACCAAGTAACCCGTTGTCAAGTATCTCTTACTCTTATTCTTTATCACTTTGATATTGTATGTATGTTTGTATGATGTTGTATGAGAATCATTGGGTGTACAGTCAAAGATCTAGCAATGGGATTTTTGACTGTTACACAGGACTAAGGCCACTCATCAAACCATCTTTACTGTTACCTCACTTATATTTGGTGGACGTGTGGCTCATTCTCTACTATGTTTTTAAGAAAAATTGGAGATTGGACCGCTATTTTCCTTGCAGAAGATGGTGATCCCATGAAACATCGTAAAACATGGGGTAATATAGAAGCAGTGGAAACTATTATCCGAGAAGAGGCAAAAAATGAACACCTTTTTGCTCCGGAAAACCAAAACAAACTTAAAACTTAGAAAAATAATTCAAAAGGAAAAACGAAAAAAGATATGTATTTCAAAGTTTACCTCATGACTGGTAGATCAGTTAGCTTTGTAGATTCGCTTCCCCTTTCTTGCAGAAGATTCGTCTTTTTTAATTAGCCCAGTTTAACTCTAAACTAAACCAGATCAACACTGGTTCCATATCAATTTTAATGTAAATGACTTCAAATGACTTCAAACCACTTTTTAACTATAGGAAATTTTTTTACAAGAAGCTAGTTTGCAGCCTAGCCACAAGCTAGACTCCAACTCCCTTTTGAATACTTATTTTAACATTTGCATCACGGCTGGCTAGCGCTAGATAGAACTTGGGTGATTTTATAAAATGCCCCTGTTTGAAATATGCTAATATAAAATGCCCTTACTTTTTAAGTATTCTATAAAGTGCCCCGGTAAACCTTTTATTAGAGCATTGCTCGGTTGAACCCAGTGATATTGCTATCTCAAATCAGTTGTCAAGTTTATGAGACAAAAACACAATCCTTGATAAGTTTACTCTACAACTCGGACTAGGATAGTTCTAGGTAATCGAGACGAAGACTGATGAAGACGAAGACCGAAGCTTACTACTTGATAAATCATAACGTCCTCGCTGAAGGTTTGAAAGGTATTCCCTTTCCGTATCGTTTTTACCATTTTTATCATACCAATAGTCTATGATGTTGTTTATATGATCCGAAGGTATTCTAGGATTTTTGCCTTTGCATTTGTTACTCTTGTGATAATTTGTATAGGTAGAGTATGTTGAGTTGTCTCTTGAAAAACAACCCCAACGGTGAACGCGTACATGAACGCGTACAGGTAACATATTATCACCTATGGGATTTCAGAGAACGAGCTTAGTCTGTATGAACGCGTACATACAAGTTCAAGAATTCTCCTGAATTCTCCTGAACTCGAAGAACTGCTCTATGTACGCGTTCATAAACGCGTTCACATAAGCCATGCGAAAACTTCCAACTTTCATATCTTGAAGTTTTCGGTCTAGACATAATTTGTTCTCGGACTTATCGTGTCCTGGCCCATGAAATTCAACAACTTAATCCAAGCGATGTTCAAACTAAGTATTTAGACTAGAAGTCGCAAAGCGATGTCCAAACAAGCATTGGACCAGAAGTCGCGAACCTTCGAACAAGGTTGAGTCTTCTTTAACTTTTGGTGTAGTCCAAAGTTCTTAGAAGATTGAGAATGGGTATTCAAGCTATGGACTTTCCTAGTTCCGGAACTTGCTTGAGCCCTACTCAAGGTTGCTTAAAATTTAAGCAAAGCCTCCCTTGGTGATCACTATAAATAGATGACCTTCTGCAAGATACAATCTCAATCCTCTATACATCTGTGTATCCTTGCATAAAGGTTGGTCGTCATCTCGAAGTCCTTTTAGGACTACGACTATTGAAAAGACTTCACTTGAGGATCGTGAAGCACAGGTCGGAAGTAAAATTCCATCATGTATCTTGGGTCGATTGAATTCTTTCAATCTTATCACGACCAAGATTTGATAGAAACTTCGTAAGGTAGATCTGGTATCGTAAACCATAGAAGTTCCCAAACACAATTCACGAACTAGGTTTCATACTAAGTTTGTCACGCGTTAGGAGGTAAAGTTGTTTAGGCTATATCAATAAGCCCTATTCAACATATCGATTTCCATTAACCTTGACTTT
>JAJJMA010043950.1:0-15290 GCA_023529015.1 Papaver nudicaule
TAAAGAGGACTTCTCAATTCTATTGTTGTCTTTGCTTGCTCAATTTTTGCATCGATTATGAGATGCATCTGTAGAAGACAAGTAGTGGTTTACTGCTGCAGCTTCTTGCCTAGTGTTCAAGAAAATTGTGGAATTCCTTGTCAATGTTTTAGTGCCTATATATATAGATGTACATGTTAATTAAACTGCTTGTTGTTACTTCCTTTTCATCAAACAATCTGTAGAGGCCAAACTGAATACAAATTGCTATTTGCTAAATCAAGATTGTGAATTCTAACCAGTCATTGCCGAATTAAACAAATTACATGGATTTCCTTACTTCAAAATCTTCGTTGGTTAGAAAATTACTTCAAAATTCATAATTAATTTCTTTCGAAAAGTGAAAATGGTATAATTACCTTACCTTGATATATTACTGGTGTCTAGTGGCGTTAATGGTGATTAACCCATTTGAAACTCTAACTTTTCACTAAAATTGATTTTTGTGTTAAGATTATATATATATAATCTTGTGATGGTCTATTTCTTTGTAGTAGTTGCCTCTTTGCTACTGATAAATGTATTTATTATTTAGCAACTCCGTTCACTAAGCAATATTTTGCTTACCTCAATGGAAATTGAGAAAAAGTGGGTTCAATTTCAGCAATGTTGTTAGGTTAATCCCTGATCCTTTGTGGCCATTGTATTACAAAGTAGTACAAGTCTTATACCAAAACGGATCAGAAATTGATTCTTCGGAAAATGCATCTTGGAGGCATTGCGGAGATTTCTATATGGTAGCTTTTAGGAACTGGTATGCATGTTTTCTTCTAGATTGGTTCGTTAAATTGCCTTGGCAATCGACCTTGCATCTTTGGTTTAAATTGATTGAAATGGAGAGACTCGTGGAAGTGTTGCTATGCACTGCAATGTGAACCATATTCAACCCAGTCTCACGTAACCCAGGAGGAGTATTTGGCTCTAGTAATCAGTAAAAACAGGGCTTGCTCATTGGGCTTCCATCAAATATCCATTATACTTAGTCCAAGGACATTTTAGTAAATCACTCGCACATTTGCTAATACTATAAATCATCCCAACCCTAGAAACTCAGTAGGTATTTTACACCCAGTGGGAGAGCGGGCCGCTGGTGTTGAGAGGAAAATCCAGTAACCGGAGTTGTGTTAGCCGATGATGAGAATCAAGATTGGTTCTACATGAGGAAGATATTCAAATACTACCTTGGAGATCTGAAAACTGAGACACCGATCTTTTAATTCCTCACACAATAATTTCTTCTCTCAAGACTAACAGGTGAATGGGATAAATCCCTTTTTTTTAGAGGAACCCCCGATTGTAACCTTGGCCCTTTTCAATTTACTTGTAAAGAGGACTTATATTGGTGCAGATTTGATTTTTCTAGTGATTGTTTTTGCTTGCTCTTTTTCGTCATGATTCTGAGATGCATCTGTAGGAGTCATGTGGTGCTTCTTGCCCAGTGTTCAGTAAAATTGTGAAATGCCTTGTCAATAATATGGTTCAAAAAATTAGCACTTCATCTGGTTACTCTCTAATCTTCTGCGACAGCTTTGTTTAATTTTGTCATTAGGTAGAAAATCAGATTCAATTCTTCAAGACGATGACTTTCTTCCGAGCACCTTCTTCTCCATTTACTGGAAAATAGTTCCATTTTGAGTAGGTTGTTTGGCTTTTCCGAAGTGCGGCACATAAACTATACAAGGTTGGTTTTGCTCGGCTAATCAATGTCAGATAACATAAAACTCATGGATTTCGACTGTATTTTTCACTCCAAGTCCCAACAGGTGCACATTCCGGTCCCAATGGGGTGCACATTCCGGCCCCTCCTTATTGGAGGGTTTTGTCTTTCAAACTCAGTTTCTTATTTTGTTTTTACAATTCGGGTTCAATTTTTTTAATGGTTTCACCTGCCTTTCTTAGGAGCTGCCATGCTACTAAGTACTATGCAAAAAAAACAAACTTGAGAAATCACATATACAAGTCATGGGCGTTACCTTCTTGTTATTTTATTCATTCATTAATGGCTACACCTGCCTCTCTTATTATACTTGACAATGGATGTAATAAGGATAACAGATCATGCCAAGTTTGTTAGTCTATGTTTACATTGCTTCCAGAAATGCAACACTACTTCTGGCTATGTCCGTGGTTACATTTTCTTCATACATTAGTCATTTGGTTGCGCTCATTTTTCTCACCCATTATGACCACTTCATTTACCGAAGATGTAAAAGTTTGCATACAGTGATAGATCATAGATCTGCTGCCCCTCCTAGTTATTGTAGGGATGGGATTATTTAACGATACACCTTCTTGATAGAATCCCTGATAATAATGATTATCAGTTACGTTGATGCAGATTGCTTGGTAGAATCACTAAATCCAGGGCACATTAAAGATACTAGCAGCACAAGTACACTAAGTTTTTTGACCAAAGCTTAATTTGTTTATGCTAAAGTAGCTTTGAGAGAGACTGAATTGAGTGGCAAAACTAGGGACATGGACTGAGTTAGCTTCATTCAAATACACTATAAATCAACCAAACCCTAGAAATCCAGGAGATATTTTACACCAAAGGGTGTGCTGAGGCCACTGGTGTTGAGACTTAAAGGAATACCAGTAATCAGAATCAAATGGGTACTTACAATCGAAGTTTTGGTATCAACAAGGAGAGCCACAGATCATAGAAATTCTTTCACAATGATTTTTTCTCTCAATACTTGCGTGTTTGCTGCCAGTCCGTGATCATATATTATGTGGAAGAATTTCGGGATCCTCATCTACAATTAGTCTAAAACTGAAATTCAGTCTGAAATCATGGCTTGCGTTGAAGAAATTTTGTTTCCATAGTTACAAAAAAAAAGTTAGACCTACGTCATCCTTAGAGTGTTACTAGTGATGTAAATTGCTTAAACGATTTGGTGTTTAATAGGAACTCCGAATGTAATAGGCTTGACAATTGGGATGACTGGTGAGGCAGTACTTAGCAGCAGATTCCATGAGGTGAGTTTGTTCGTACTGAATCTACTGATTACACAAATTAGAGGAATTAAAAGGAAAACTGAAAAAGAAAACATGAAAACAGAGATGGGAACTTTACATAGACACCGCACTTGAGAGTGACAATGTGATGTCACATTCGTAAAAACTACATTTTTGAGAGCAAAAGTTTTTCGTTTTTGAGATTTGCAAAATGGATAAACTACAAAACTAAAGGAAGGCAAAGAACTTGAACTTGTCCTGAATTATGATTAACCTTATTCCCATATGAAGTGAAAGGATCTTTAATAAAGAGCACAAGACTTGCTAAGATGATTAACAACTGATACAAAAATTAAATCTTCAATTCTGCAAATGGAAACACATCTTGAGGAGATTCATAGGGTTGGAGACATTTTGCGACAAGAATACTTTCGTTACCACTCAAACCGGTCCAATGAATAATTCTTTGATTCCTAAATTCTAAGCATGCAACACCTAAACAGAAGAGAATTCTCAGGATTATTTTCCAAGTCACCAGAGTTTTTCGAGAAGAAATATCATAATACGGACAAACTGTTGTTGATTGTTGATGGAAATCTTTGCGGTATTTCTATTTCCATTGATGATATATGGATCATGTAGATGAGAATGAACATGTGAGGGAGAGAGATCTGCCGGATGTTGCTGTAGATTTTTAGGTTAGGTTTCGACTTATGAAGGAGTATTATTTTTATAAGGCTGAGAGAGATTTGCTCGCTTATTGTAGGGTAAATTGGTGATCGTTGATTTGTTTTCCGTATTTCATTTAACGGTTGACAAGCATTCTGTAAGTGACCTGAGCATCTGTAACTGGCAAAACATCTTGATATGATGAAGCATTTTCACATTTATATACAACAAATGGAAAGACACATTAAACCAGTCGACAAATATTAACTGCATAGTTCACCTCGTTATTTTAATAGGTCGATCAGTGTGATACCCTGGTCTTTGCATTTAATTTCTTGAACCACCTTGAGTTGAGCAATTTAATTTCTAGATATATTCTCAATTTTACTTAATCTTACATTGAAAAATATTTTAAGATTTGTGGAAATGAACTACTTTTTAGTTTTCTTTCTTTTTCATTTTTGATGGTGGTCTCTGGTATTTTTAAAATTTATCGAAATGAACATTTTGATATTGATTTAGGCTCAACATTTTGGATTTCTTAAACTAACAATTTCCTTGCATACTGGGCAATGGATATATATAAAAATGAAAAATCATGCCAAGTTTGTTCGTGTATGTCTACATTTGCTTCCACAAGTGCAACTACGTAGCAGCATATCCCAGGAAGTGAATTTTTATCTTCCGTGTCTGTTTATTTTGACTATGAAGTAAAAGTTATGTGAATTGAGATATCCTCTTCAGCTGCAATTTTGCTTAGGAAATTCATTTGGCTACTTGAGTATATATCATGTTCCATTTTTGAATTGCTGTGCTGTGGAATTTTGATCTTCCATGTTTGTTAAGTAAAATCGGTTTCACCCACCTTATCTCCCTTTGCCAAAGGGCCTCTGGTTCCTAACAATGTCTTGATCAAGGAAACTGATTTGAGTTGTTGAAACAAACACCCACTAGTCGTTAAATAATCAAGTACCCAACGGAGTTGCGATCGAATAATTGAGTAATAATAGCTCTTGCTCATTGGGCTGCAATCTGGTATCCATCAAGATTACTCCAATAGAAAGTCAGACATACATTTGCTTGTTCTATAAATAACCAAACCCTAGAAATTCCGTGGATAATAGATATTGAGAGGGAGAGTTGAAACCCCCTGTTGAGAGGAAAACACAGTAACAGAGTTCTACCGATTGTGAGAATTTGCTGTTTCCAAGATCATATGGGTGCTGTGATTGGAGTTTTGGAAGCTTTACACACATACCTTGGAGATAAACACGGATCTAAAAGTTTCTCACACAATGACTTCTTCTCTTAATACCAACAAGTGTGCGCATTATGTTTCTCCTGAATCATTTATTTTGATGAAGAATTTTTCTTTCCACATTTAGTCTGATACAATTATTTAGGTTAGATATTACTTAGTTTTTAGTGATGTAAATTGCATAAACAATTTGTTTCTTGTGAGGAACACCGACTGTAATCAGCCTAAGTTATGATAATTATTTACAGTTAACCTATAAAGAGGCTTTACATTGTTGCATGTGAAACTTTCTAGTGTTGTTTTTCGGTATATGGCTCGCTATCGATTTTGAGATGCATCTGTAGAAGAGGTATAGTGGTATACTGCTGCAGCTTCTCAGCAAACAATTCTCTATTTATGGTAGAATACACCACAATAAAACAGTTTGTTCAAGCATTGTTCCTTGGATTTTTATGCAGTTTGTTTATTGAAGTATCAATGAATTCCTATCTATGATTAAAGAGCAAATGTTCTTGTCAAATCTTGGGACACTTTCTTGATAGCTATTATGACAATGCTTGTCATTTAATTTGGTGCCGGTAACTTTTTAATGTTTGATAGAATCTCTGCTCATGGTTGAATAAAATGGTGGAGTATCGATCATTTCCAATTGCGCTAAAAAACTTTTCGACCAAAAATTTGAAAGTGATGGACGCTAAATCCACTGCACCACAAAGAAAAAATTAGCACACAAGTATATGTAATTTGTTAATGCGGATGGAGCTTTGGAAGAGACTGAATTGAATGGCCAAATTAGAGAGATATATAGACTGAGTTGGAGAATATATTTCCAAGTAAAGCTTGAAGCCAAATAACATGGATACCCAAGTAGCGTCATTTCATCGCCTTCTTATTCATCCTCCTTTTTTGTTATTTTTATTGGTCAGCTTACAAAATTCCCTCTAGCCTCACATGGTTGCCACCCTCTTTGAACGACCCTTTGAATCGTTTATCATCATGGCAGCAAGGCAGCTTGAATGAAAACTGTGTCAATCGGCGAGTCGTTTCCATCGGCCTTCGGAACATATATAGAACTTGATAATTATTATAACAAGATGATGGATCCTAGTACTACTGTTACCTCAGATCCACCAAGCACTTTTCTGACCGGTAAGTTTTCTACTTGCCGGTTAAATATTACTCATCTAGACCATATTGTTGATCTTGCCTTTAATAAACTTCCGGGAATCACAAATCTATGTAACAGCACTCACTCATCTCGCGGAGTTGAACCCATCAAATGAGCCAACCCAGTATAAGAAACCCAGTTAAGGTTGACAAATTGGTGAGGCAATCGACATATTGTTTGGCTCAATAGAAGATATTAACCTTGGAAATACATTATCATTAAACAATTGTGAAAAACCTGTGTTCATTAAACTTTGTATTAATAGCTATGCGCCAATCTCTGCTAGCTGCAAGTCTTTACGGCTTAGAAGCTGGGAACGAATTCCAGGAAACTAAAATGAACCTCGAAACTGTAAGGGCCTTATGCTTGGTTTACTTTTAACTTTGATTAATCAACTTAGTAGTAGTAGTACTTAGCAGCAGATTCCAAGAGGCGAGTTTGTTTGTACTGAATCTGCTGGGGAATCCACAAATTAGAGGAATCAAATGGAAGAAAATTAAGTCTAATTAAGAAAACATGAAAACAGAGATGCGGACTTTACATAGACAGCGCACTTTAGAGTGCAAAGGTGCTGTCACATTTTTGAGAGCAAATGTTTCGTTTTCGAGATTTGCAAAATGGATAAACTACAAAACTAAAGGAAGGCAAAGAACTTGAGCTAGTCTCTTAAATTATGCCTGACTTGATTTTCCATACAATGTGAAAGAATTTTTAATAAAGAGTAAGATTAGCTAAGATGATCAAAGCTGATACAAAAATTAAATCTTCGATTCTGCAATTGGAAACACATCTTGACGAGATTTGTAGGGTTGGAGACATTTCATGATAAGAATTCTTTCGCTCCCACTAAACCGGTCCAATAAAAAAATCCTCGATTCCTAGATTCTCAGCAACATCTAAGTACAAGAGAAACAACATATATGGATTAGATCCCAAGCCATCGTAGTTTTTTGAGAGGAAATATCATATTGCGGATAAATTATTGTTGATTGTTGATGAAAATCTATTCCGTGTTTTTGTATTGATGATGGATCATGAAGAAGAGGATGAACATGAGAGGGAGAGAGATCTGCGGCCTGCTTTTATAGATCTTTTAGGGTTAGGTTTCGACTTTTTTTGCTACTCTGATGTAGTATTCTTTTTATAAAGCTGAGAGAGGTATACCCGTTTATTGTACGGTACATTGGTGATCGTTGATTTGTTTTCACTATTTGATTTAACAGTTGACACGCATGTTAGAAGTGACCGGAGCATCTATGATGAAGGATTTTCACACCAATATATGCAACAAATGGAAAGACACAATAAGCCAGTTGACAAATATTTACGCATGGTTTAGCTCGTCTTCCACATGATTTCTTTGAGTTGAGCCATTTTCTAGAATAATAGTCTCAATATAACTTAATCTAAAATTTGGTCCCATGCTGGTGGAGGAAGCCTTCATATGCTTTCACTGCATTTGAATTTAGTTGAGTGTCAGATCATTTCTAATTTTACACGTATAAACATCCTGACCTAAGATTTAGTAAGCAATGGAGGCTGAATCAAAATGCACAACAAAGAAAAGAGGAGCAAGTCAAAGTATATGTAAGTTCATTTTGGTTGCAGTAGCTTTTTTTATCTAGGAGGATACCTGTAAAATTAGTACTATTATATTCCAGGAGGCGAATTTTGATCTGCCGTGTCTGTAATAGAGATAATATCAGCTGCGATATGGCCACTTCAGTATATTGTATACCTCGTCTGAAATAATTCATGGAGACGATTTGAAATCCCTCTGCTGCTTGTGGGTTTTTCTAAATGACTACGGTCGTACGTGCTTACGTTTTAGTTCTGAGATTTGTTATATGGTTACACTATGATTACATTTCAACAAGTAACACTTATTTCATTTTACTCTTGAGCCATGATGAATAAGCTAGAATTTGTTCTCAAAATTTGCACTTAAATTGCCGTTCTCAGTTTGATTTTACTCATAAACGAACAAATTATTTTAATAACTCCTTATAGCTATTACTGATTACACAAATTAGAGGATGATCATCTGTGTAGACATGGAACTAGAGTAGAAACTGGCAACATGAAAACAATAACACGTATTATTCTGAATGAAAAGAACTTCTCTTTCCCCAATACACAACTGAAGAGGATTTTACTGACATTGCAATTACAAAACAAAAGATGTGCAACAAACATTTTGATTACATGGATTTCATCTAACTAAATCTTAATTTATGAGACTTGCAAATGTTACTCCAAAATACATTTAACAATCTACAAAACCAAAGAAGGCAAAGCACTTGTTTTAGTCTTTACATATAAAGTGGAAGGATCTTTTAATAAAGAGTACACGACTAGCTAGGATGGTTAACTAATACAAAAATCAGAATGAAAAAATAAACCCAAAATTACATAAAAGTAACATGATTTCATGAAGCAGATTTTCTTTAGACATGATTTCAAAGTTACATTGGTTTTCTTAAACGAAAACAACGAAAGAAGATCCCCCTACATAACTTAGAGAGAGTTGGGGATTTTCTTAGAAAACAATTGCAATTTAAGATTGCAAATCTAAAGAAATTGTAAACATATAAACAATTACATGGATTTTACATAGACACTGCAGCTACACGATTTAAAGATTTGATTATGTGCTACTGACATTCCATTTAAAGATTACTTCTCTGTGCTGACTTTAGATTTCGATCTACGACTCTAAAATCATAGAGTTACATCCCTCCTCAAGAGATTTTGGTTTTGATGCAGTCAGATTTGCACAACCTACATGGTCAAGGATGATAAGAAGGAATTTCTCAGCTTTGTTTGAGGGAGAAAGATGTATTGGCTGCTGCTATTGATTTTTTAGGGTTAGGGTTTCGACTTTTTTCCTACAGTGATGTAGTATTCTTTTTATATAAGGCTGAGAGAGGTCTGCCCGATTATTGTAGGGCTGTGCTTATGTGGGAATACACGTGGGGGATTTGGCAAATGTTCAAGTGAAATTCTCAGGGTGTATTCATCTCTAAATGCCCAAGCATCATCATTTTATCGCCTTAAATTACTAGTATCCATCTTCTTATTTCGTTCTACTTATTGGTTACCATCAATGAATCCCCTCTAACCTCGTGCTACCACGAGAAGGATGGAAGAGCTTTGAATCCTTTTTGAACGACTCTTTCAATCGTTTATCATGATGGAAACAAGTCAAATAGCATGAAAACTATTGCAATTTGAATGGAATTAGAGGCTCAAATGATTCATTACGGGTAGTTTCCATCGGACTTCGAAACATATATTGAACTCGATAATTATTGCAATAAGATGATGGATCTATGTACTATTGTTCCCTCCAATCCACCAAGCACTTCGCTGACCCGTAAATTTTCTGTTTCCAGTTAAAAATTACTCATCTAGACAATGGTTATATTGCCTTTAATAACTTCCGGGGATAGAAAATCCCACATCAAAGAAAGTGGTTTAATTTCTGGTACTTAGATAAAAGGATTGGAGTGAGGTAGATACAATAGAGAAAGCTCTCCGTCATCTCATATTATCACACAAGATAACATGTCTAACTGGAACTTTCATTTCAAGAGATCTCTCTGATTCTGAAACGGAGCAACTTATAAAACTTTTTGAAACGATTGGTATGGAACCTCCTCAACTCGGCTCTTCAGAAGATAGAAGGCGGTGGACCCTTTCTCCTACAGGTTCTTTCTCTACAAGCTCACTCTATGCTACCATTCATCAAGTTACAACCCTTTTACATTTTCCTTATAAAACAATCTGGAACAATAAGGTGCCTAATAAGATCAACTTTTTCATTTGGACCTCTGTACATGATAGAATCAACACAATTGATAAAGTGGTATCTTGGGGATATAATCATGTTAACAGATGTGTTCTCTGTGGAAATGTCGAGGAAAATGCAAAACACATGTTTTTTTATTGTTATTTTTCTGCAAATATATGGGCATCTCTACTGCCTTCATATGGTATCAATACGTTATGGCCAACAAATGTTCTAAATTTGATGCCAACATGGCACACTCGCTGATAAGAAGATTTGGTCATTGATATCAACTGTAACACTATGGACAATTTGGAATGAAAGGAACCAAAGAATATATTAAGAGAAATCGAAAACGGTAGATCAGGTTTCTCAAAATGCAAAAGTAATGATGTCGGACATGGGCTTATTTATTCAAATCTAGCATAAGAGGGAACTTTAGTTATTTGATTAACAATTGGGTTGTAATATTTGTCTAATTTTAGTCTGTATTGTTCTGGCTTCTTACTTCTTGTAAGTTGCCATTGTACATTCTTTTCTCTCTTCTAATAAATTATCTTCTTTATAAAAAACAAGGTAGATACAATTATGATACTACAAAACAAAGGAATTAGCCTCAAATTAAGTTAACCAGTGTTTAAGAGTTATTAAGGACTAGGATTGTTAGCCCAAGAATCAACGCCACTTTCCTGACCCACTTAGAGCATCTTCAATGAGAATGTCAAGGGAATCCTATGTGTATTAGAAGACATCTTCAAAGATAAAATCCTTTAAATTTAGATGGAATATTGCTCTCACAACTTAACCTATTCACATGTGTAAATTCGATTGGATAAAATATTTTTAACCTAAAAGTTTTTTTTTTGTTTCTGATTTAAAAAGATCTTTACATCCTCAAGCACATCCTCCAAAACTAGAGGATATTCTCAAGGATGTGAATATAACTGCCTCCTCACAATCGAAGATTTTTTTAGTAAAAGTTAATAAAATTCTATGTGGCCTTTAGGAAGTTTTAACTTCTCCATTGGAGTTGCTCTTATCGTCAAATGTGTAAGAACAACCCCACAACATCCCTCATTTGCTGTCGTTGACCCGCTCTATTTTCTTTCGTTTCATCTCATTAATCAACTATGAATGAGCAGGTGACTTATTCAAGACCCTAATTGTGAGTTTGATGAAATTCAATAATTACCATCAGATGCATACGGATACCCTCACTTCCATTAATTTTAGCCGAGCAAAAAAAACTTCAATGAAGGTTTGAAACATCTGCTTCAACTGTTCATGCCGTTCTGACATCTCTCGACTACGTTATGACCAAGCTTCCTATAAAACCTGGAGGTTTTATTTTTCTCCATTGCATCAAGTTTAGATTGAAGTACTCCTTAAGAATACATACATTTCAGAAACTATGAAACAAAAATACCATGTCAAGTTCACATCTTAGCCCAAGCTTAATCTTCTTTGCCTCTTAGCCAAACTTAGGGTCTAGTAATGAGTAAAAACAGGGCTTGCTCATTGGGCTGCCATCCAGTATCAATTAAACGTAGTCCAAGGACATTATAGTAAATCAAGCACACATTTGCACTATAAAGCAACCAAAACCTAAAAATTTGGTAGATGTTTTACGTAGAGGCCGCCGGAGTTTTTCATATGATGAGAATTTTCCGTGACAAGAAACAAGATTGGTTCATGTGGGAGGAAGTTTTACACACACTATACCTGAGATCTGAAAAGAGAGATAGATTTTTCAAATCCGCACACAATGATTTTTTCTCTCAATACTGATAGGTGAACTGGCACCACTGTCAAATTTCTGGATCCACAAGTAGTTTATGAAGATTCAGTTGAAGAATTTGTCGATACACAGTCAGTTCACTCAGACTTCACAGGGACTATTTTCAACTGGTATAACTTGTTTGATTAATGTAATTTTCTTTTCTCATTCTCAATCTACTACAACTTGTAGCCTCTGTACATTCTTTTTGATCTATTTAATAATATCTCTCTTTCAATCAAAAAAAAAAAAAAAAAAAAAACACATACTTTTTCTGACTAATAAATGTTATTAGTGATGTAAATTGCATAAATGCTTTTTCTAGTGCTTTTTAATGTGATTTGTTTTTGCTGCATCTATTATGTCATCGATTCTGAGCTGCATCTTACAAGATAAGTAGTGGTACACTGCTGCTGCAGTTTCAAACAATTAACTTACTTGTTAATGTTTTAGTGCCTATAGATGGGTTAATTTAATTAACAGCTGATCTCTCCAAAGATTATAGGCCAAATACTAAGTTAAGATTCATAAGTAACAGCTGACCTCTCCAAACATTATAGGCCAAATACAAAAATCCGACGATGTTTGGATGCACTGAGATTTCAAGGAATGGATATTCAAGTTGATGAATTTGTCTGTTGATCCGTAGAGGCTGAACTACTCTCTTTTGTTCCATAAATTAGCTTGTAAATGGCAAACCTGGAAACAAAACCTGGCCACAAATTGGTTCGAGTCATTCTCCAGTTTTGTAAACTTTTGTATGTACAACTAAACCAGTCTTTGTAAGAGCAAGCAAAAGGTTCCTATATATAAAGCCACCATTTGAACATGTTTTAGAGTTATAGTAGTATTAAACTCCCAATGCCGACTCCAAGATTCATATTCATTGATCGTAGTACATCCCTCCGAAGAGAAGAACATACCGGTACTTATGATCGCTGAAAAGATAATAGGAAAGTTCTTAAAAATTACAAAAATTATTGGGATATTCAAGGGATCGGTGAAATAATCCATATGGGAGTGGAATAATAAGAAGAAGAGAGCAAAGAAGTGGAAACTTTGGGACCATGCACTCTTCACAATTTGGTGGATAGTCTGGTTTGGAAGGAACAGAAGAGCATTTCATGGTAAATAATATTTGAGATTTTTTGTACAAGGGTCGTCAGTTTAGATGAAATGAAGGTCTGGGTCGTAGAAGTTGTTTTTGATGTGTTTGGGTCGTAGACTGACATTGACCGTCAAGTCAACCGTTAGTTTGTGAGTCATTTTATCAAACACTTAGTCTTTCATTAAGAAGTTCCATAAGCATCACCACTCCATTTTTCAAAGTTTCAGGCTGGTTTCAGCCACGACCTTGTACTATTACATCATGAATTCTGAACTACAAGTTATATAATTAACTTTGTAGCAGTACTTGGCAGTATATTCCAGGAGGCGAATTTTGATCTGTTGTGTCTGTAAATCTTGTATTATGAACAAAAAGCTATATGTAAACTGCAATTTTTCTTTGTAAATTCATTGGGCTACTTGAGTCTATCATGTGGTATTTTTGACGCGTTGTTATGTCAAATGTAATCACCTTGAATTGATTCTTATTTTGCCGTAAAATTGTTGGTACTCCACAAAGATACACTTAAGAAATTAAAAGATCAAGGAAGCACATAACAACTCGATTAATCATTAATTACACGTACAAAATGAAAGGATGTTCTTTAATAAAGGAGTACAAGACTAGCTAAGTAAGATGATTAAATCTTCACTTAATGAAAAAAATTAAACCCGCATTTGTAGAAAATTAACTACATTCTCAGAGACAACCGAACAACACCCAATAGATATATAACAGAGAAATCTGGAAGGCAACTGTTACAAGGTGCCCTGTGAGAACCTACACAGTTGGTGAGATGAGATCCATGATACTTACGTATCATAGTTTTTTGAGAGAAAATATCATAGCGTGGACAATGTTTTTATTGATGGCCATGAATTTTGGTGTTTCTGGTTCCACTGAAGAAGAAGAAAAAGGGAAAGATCTGTCAGCTGCTGCTCAAGGTTAGGGTTTCAACCACACTTAGGGGGGCAACCGTTCTTTTATATAGGGCTGAGAGATCTGCCCGTTACTGTAAGAGATATTTGTGTTTACTTTTTGACCGTTGATTTATTTTCACTATATCATTTGACGGCCGACATCGTAATTACTACCTTTAAATCACTATTTCATTTAGCTACTGAATTCCTCTTCATTATTAGTCTGCTCACATTATTATGCAACACTAATATTTGGTTAATCAGCTTAGTCCAGAAGGGAAAATATATCATTTTCATTTGGCTACTTCCTTCGGTATACTACCATGTTCTTGAGATTCCCTGAGACTAGAAAAAATGGACACGGGACGCTTCGGAACGTGCTCGCTACTTTGTGGCTCAACATTGTGATGTAACAAAAAATTCTTTTCAAATTTCACAATGATATACCCAAGCAAGCACGAACTAATGACTTGTATCGAAAATCTAATTTTCTCTCTGTTTAATGAATGAATGAATTATGCCAAGTTTGTTAGAACTTAGTAGTTAGCAGCATAATCCAGGAAGGGAAATTCATTCGGCTAATTGAGTTATAATCCATGGGGCCCAACAAAGACTGGTGGAAGTTTTAGGCTTTAGTAATGAAACATGGCTTGTCATTGGGCTTCCATCAAGTATCCATTAAAGTTAGTCCAAAAGGTCATTTTAGTAAATCAAACACACATTGCTTAATGCTTATACTATAGATCAACCCAACCCTAGAAAATCAGTGAAGCTGATTTGCCGTCACCAGATTCAAGATTTGTTCTGCGGTAGGAAGATTCATAGATGTTCTAAAAACTACCTTGGAGTTTTAAAAAGCGAGACACAAATCTTTCAAATCCTAATATAATGATTTCTTCTCTCAAGACTAACAGGTGTTTGCAGCTTAATGAGGTATTTGTAAATCGTTTGAAGACTAGGAGTTGGTGTGTTCGGAATAGTAGTGATGTAAATTGCATAAACGCTTTAGTGTCTTATAGGAACTCCTATATTGTAATCAGCAAGTGATGATAGTCCTTTTCAATGTGATTGCTTGTTTCCGCTTTCCCTATTTTGGCATCGATTTTGAGCTGCATATGTAGAAGAGTTGTGGCGGTATAGTGCTGCTGCGATGCAAAACTGTGGAATGCCTTGCCAATGTTAAGTGTCTATAGATGTGTTAATTAAACATTTTTCTGTTAATTTCTTTTTGCCTGTAAGTGACCTTAAGATTTATAAATAACGGCTGACCTCTCGAAATGATTACTCCTTCCGTTTTAAAAAAATAGGCCAGTTTGACTTTTTCCTACTTTTTTATACAAATTAGGGAACTTAATTGAACTCAAAATATGTGACTTAAACTTGTTTTTTTTTTTGTGATTGGTTTATCGTTGACATATGTCATGGGTTAACAAAACAAAATAAGTTCAAGTCAAATAATTTGAGTTCAACTAAGTTCCCTAATTTGTAGGAAAAAGTGAAACTAGCCTATTTTTTTGAAACGAAGGGAGTATAAGCTAAATACAAAATTCCACTGATGTTTGGATGCAATGTGAGTCTGAGACTTGAGTGAACAACTATT
>JAJJMA010043959.1:0-18273 GCA_023529015.1 Papaver nudicaule
GTCTTCGGTCTTACCTTCCTTGGGTTTGATCCGAGGCTTCGCTACTTCTTCCCTTGGTGTGGTCTTGCCTCTTGGATCTCTGACACGTGTCCCGAGGGATTTTACCCTCCACAAACTTTACCAATTGTGGATCATGCAGGTCAAATTGTTGTGCAACCTGACACAGTGCTTGATTCCAGAGTTATTGAGAGAAATGGGCAGCAAGTTGAACAGATCTTGGTGCAGTGGACTAATTCAACTCATGAGAATGCTACATGGGAGGACACCCTGCATATTAAAGCTCACTTCAGAGATTTTCTTCCTTGAGGACAAGGAAAATTTTGAGGGGAAGGTATTGTCATATGGTTGTCCATTGTATGAGTGGTTTTGGTCACCCCTTATCGTCTTGGTAGAGTTGGCGTTATCACCTTGGATACGTTTCTCCTTTATTTCTCTGAGCGTCTGTCCGTTGAGCACGTGTCCTCTGGCGTTGAGGTTGTTGAGGTAGTCGTTGGTATTAATAGCTCACGAGTGTGAGTGGTTGGTTATCAGATATTTTTTGTATGTTGTTGCTATTGGCTTCTGCCATGGTTAACCCTGATTTTAATTCCTGTAATTCATTTTGTCAATTTAATTGATTTACCTTTACAAATTGTTCTTCAATTTCTTGTTTAATTCCTCTATATGTTTCAATTCCGCTGTTGCAAGTGCTAATTGGTAATCATACCATTACAGTTTAGTGCGAGAATGTTCTACAGGATTTTCCGTTAACTTTATTTCACTAGAATTATCACATAAGACTGTCATCTGTCCTACTTCTATACCATAATCTACTAACATTTGTTTCATCCATAGTAGTTGAGTACAACATGCTCCAGCAGCAATATATTCAGCATCACATTTGGAGAATTTTGCTTTTTGTTGTGCCAGGCAACAAGATTTTGTCCGACATAAAAACATCCACCTGAGGTGCTTTTTCTGTCATCTTGACACCCAGCCCAGTCAGCATCATAGTGTGCAACAAGACAATTGTTTGAATTCTTCATAAAGGATAGACCGAAATCACAGTGCCTTTCACGTAACGTATAATACGTTTAACAGTCTAAAGATGTGATTATTTAGGATCGGCTTGATATCTGGCAAAGCATCCGACACTGAACGATATATCAGGTCTTGTGGCTGTTAGATATAGCAAACTACCAATCATTGATCTATAAAGTTTTTGATCAACAGATTCCCTTTTGGGTCAGAGTGTAGTTTAGATCCTTCATAAATAGGCGTGTTCATTGGTGAAGCACTTTCTAATCCGAATTTTTAACCAGGTTTCTTGCATACTTTTCTTGGGACAGATAAATTCCTTCATCATGTTGCTGGATTTGCAACCCAAGAAAATAGGACAATTCACCAACATTGCTCATCTCAAATTCCGTTTTCATAATATCCAAAAAATCATTAGAAAGTGTTTTTGAAGTAGAACCATAGATAAAATCATCAACATATACCTGGGAAATAATAACATCCTTACCTTCCCACCTGGTGAACAGAGTTTTATCAGCACCTCCTCTTCGAAACCCTTTTTGTAGAAGAAAAGTTGTTAATTTGTCATACCATGCCCTTGGAGCTTGTTTGAGACCGTAGAGAGCCTTGTTTAACTTCAGAACATAGTTTGGATGTTGTTGACTTTCGAAACCTTTTGGTTGAGCTACATACACTTCTTCTTTTAAGATACCATTGAGAAATGCTGACTTGATATCCATTTGATATAATTTGATCTATAGATGACATGCATACGCTAAGAGAAGTCTAACTGACTCAAGACAAGCTACAGGAGCAAAGGTTTCATCAAAGTCAATTCCTTCAATTTGTGAGTATCCTTGAGCAACGAGTCTTGCCTTGTTTCTTACCACCGTACCATGTTCATCTGACTTATTCTTAAAAATCCACTTGGTACCGATTATGTTTACACCTTTCGGTTTCGGAACGAGTTTCCAAACATCTTGTCAATCAAATTGATTAAGTTCCTCATGCATTGAATTGATCCAGACAGGATCCTGTAGAGCCTCATCAACATTTTTAGGTTTATTAGTTGATAGATACGCTGCATGATGACAGAAGTTGTGAAGTTGATTCCTTGTCATAACACTAGCACTAGCGTCTCCGATGATATTATCCTTGGAGAGACCTTGTCTTGAACATGCAGGTGTCTTTGGTGCAGTGTTTGTGATTCGAGTATCTTTCTCTCTATCACTGTCATCATGATTGGGATCGGCATCTACAGACACAAACTCCTTTTGCTTTGGATGTGTATCTTCTGCTTTTTCAACAACATCAGGTTGTGGTAATTCATTCTGAACAGAATCAGTTCGGAAGTCGCTTACGTCGTCAATGACAACATTAATTGACTCCATCATGACATTTGTGCGTATATTGTATACTCTGAAGGCCCTGCTGTCAGAGGCGTATCCAAGGAAAATTCCATCATCACTTTTAGAATCAAATTTTCCTCGATGTTCTCTATCTTTTAGAATATGACACTTGCTACCAAAAATCCTAAGATATCCCAGATTGGGTTTTCTTCCATACCAAAGTTCGTATGGAGTATTCAGTGTTTTGGTGTGTAGGTATACTCTATTGATAAGATAACATGCAGTGAATACAGCTTCTCCCCAGAACCTAAGTGGAAAATTCTTGTTATGGAGCATGACTCTAGCCATTTCTTGAATATTTCTATTTTTCCTTTCTGCGACACCATTTGATTGAGGAGTAATAGGGGCTGAATATTGTTGTGATATGCCAAGTTCATCACAGTATTTAAAGACATTTGCATCCTTAAATTATGTACCACGGTCACTTTACCGCTTTTGAAGATACGAAATTAGGTTTAGATCATACCTTCACCAATTATCCGGTATGAATCCGGTGATCTAAGAGATAATTAGACTTTGCTTTGATCTACTGATCTTCTACTAGTGATTGAATCTACTTAATCGATAATGTGGTATGAACAATTTGCTTCAACTGGCCATTATAACAGTAAAGTAAAGAGAGAGATTGTTTAGAGAAAGAGTCTAGTCTTGTTTTCTCATTAATGGATTACTTGGTTTACAGATGACGCATGGCAGGCCTTTTTATAGACGACGGGAATACAAGTTTAGGGGTGAATTAGTAAATACATCAAATAAATATTTTAGATCCGATTGTTTCGCTCGCATTCCCGCCTCTTGGATGACAAAACCTCGTAGTCTCCTTAGCAGTCTCCGATGTTGCTTAACCGCCTTTGGTCGTGTCAGGTTCTGTATCCACAACCATTTGCGCCTATCCGGACTCTGGTACCTTGGTTTGATCCTCCTCTTGGTCGTCATGCAGGACCTGCAGTACCTCTCGTCCAGTTCCTGTTGCCTTCTGTGGTGGATGCTTTCTTATGTCTTTCGGTTCATTGCACTTTCTTCTGTTGATAAGACGAAATCTCCCAGATGTCCTTCTTTAATTTTGTTATTGATGTAATTTCTTAAACTTCTGCAAAAATTTGTTTCATGTCCTCTTTCTTCATGATATTCACAATACTGTTCTTGTACGTTATCTTTCTTCAAATATCCCTGCATGTAGTGGAATGGATCCTCCTTCATGGATCGTAGAATAATTTCTGGTGCTGTATTTATTTTTATAAATTTCCCTTCTTCTTCTATCCAATTCTTATTGGTGCTTCTTTTTGACGGAGGAACTTTATCATTATTCGAATGATTCCTCTTATTTTCAATATCCTTAAAAAGTGTTGCTGCAGTTTTGAACCTTTGTAAATAGCTTGTTAGAGATTCTTCTTCTTCCTGTTGTATGTTGATTAGTCCGTGGAAATATCTTCTTTCTTCTGTTTTTGTTGATGATCATGATTTATGTGTCTTGAACAGTTGATAATTGCTAGCATCTTCATGAAATTCCTTTCCCCGTCTTCTATCAACTGTGGAGTCTTGGATGTCTTCGTGAAAAATGTTTCCGCCATCTTCGAGTGGTGTTGTTACTTTCAATGAAGATATTAATTCTCCATTTAGCAATGTAAGTATTTTGTTTGATCTTGCATATGATGTATTGTTTTGTCTTAATTGCAGCATCCATGATTCTTCCTTTTTTCGTTCTTCCGCAAGCCGGGCTTTATCGGAGTCGTCTGCCTTAAGTTTATCCAACTCTTCGTTCTGCATCTCGAACTCTCATTTTAGAGGTTTATACCTTGATGTTTGTTTTCCCACTGACCGATCTAATATTCATTTTTAAGCCTTTGATATTCTTCTGAGAGAGCTTGGATGTTGACGCTATCAATTTGGATTGCAGATGGCTGAATAGCAGGTTCCGACATAATTGTTGACGAAACAGGTACTATCTCAAAAGCCAACTGTAATGTGTTACTCGTCATTAATTGCTGCGTTGCTGATTCTGATATTGTATTAGTTATTACAGCTCCTGTTGTTGTAGATATTTGTGGTACTAAAGGTGCAGTATTAGTTGGCAGTATACTTGGTGCAGGTTCTGCTATCGTAACTTGTGGCGTTGCATCGGGTCTTGTAGGTGTCCATGGTGGAATTCCCAGAGTATGCACTGTTGTTGTGTTCTGACTATTATATGCTTCTCCTTGTTCTGTTGTGATTCGTTGAGGTGATGGTATTCCCGATCTTGTCTGTACTCGCTTTGGGGCCATCTTTCTTATGAACTTCACCAATGAAAAATCATATAATCAGTAAACTTAATAATAATAATTTTGTAAAGAAATCTAAATTGTCATGAAATTGAAATAATTATATTTTAGTATAATTTAATGAAATTTCGATATTCTTCATATATCTTTGCAATTCTCAGATTCTCCTTTTGTTGTCGAAATCGTTATCAGATCTGAAAAGGAATACTTGTATTTGAAATTTTGGTTAGCGAAATTCGAATCATGAAAATAATCTTTTTAGAATTCCTCTCATATTATTTATCTAATCAAATATCTGATATCTGTTGTATCTTCGTTCCAAGAGATCTAAATGAAAAGCATAAGAAATTTAGTATTTAACATTTGATTCTAACAAGATATGCTTCGCTGTCTACTAATGAATCAATCGCATTCCACGATATGTTTGTTGAAAATCTTCTAATAATCATGATGATTAGATTTATATTTGCTAGATCTAAAGCATCTATCTATTCTATTTCTAGTTTAATTGGGGATATCTGACGGTTGTACATTATCATAATTTACCATCTTTCTACTAAATCAAAACTTCCTATATGTGTCTGTACATACTTGAAACAGATTCTGTGCCAAGTTCTTTATTAACTAACTCATCAAATCTAGGTTTTCATAATCCAATTTTTACTAAGGTTGAAATACATTTCTCTATATTACGAAGTATGACTGAAGTCTGAAGATAATAATCTAAATCTGGATTTAAATAAGATTTAACTGTATGAAAATATGAATCATGCAATATATTTCTGTTGATGGTGGTTTTTGGCGAGGAGGTTGCAAGAGTAATTTTGCATCAATTTTTGGCATCCTGGAATAGCTCGAGACAAGGTATGAATTTATTTTACAATAGGGATAAGAAATTTTATCATCATAGCCATGTTTTGATCTTTCACGACCATGGCCTAGTAGCTTGGTCCACATCCCTAGCCTACACGTAAAATACCTATGCATGCGCTTGTGCCTGTGCACGCGCTTTAGCTTATGCATGCACATGTGCATGTGCACGCGCCTTAGCTTATGCTCATACACGCGTCTCGTCCAGCCCCGTGTCCAATCTCACGACCTAGCTAGCCTTGCCTAGCTCACGTCCCTCCTCTTCCCTAGCTAAAACTTCTCCCTAGCTCACGTCCCTCACTTGTCCTAAAAAATCTCATCTTTTGGCTCGCCTAGCTCAAGTCCATGGATGGGTGGCCCATCCCATCATAGCCCACCGTCATCCCTTGCTTTCCCCAAGCTAAAATATCTCCCTCCTAGCCTTGCTTGAGCTCACGCCTTTCTCATGCTTATCCCAAACTCACGCATCTCCCTAGCTCACGTCCATGGAGGCCCACGACCATTCCCTTGCCCACACGGCCATCCTTGCCTCCCTAGAGCTAAAATATCTCCTTCCTCTGCGTCCCTAGCTTGGTTTCGGTCGTGGCTCATGCCACGGCCCTATACTTTTGGGCCTTTAGCCGTGATCCATGTTTGGCGTCGCTTTTATTGCGCAACTCTTATTGTAGACCCCACTTTCATAGGTCGCCTACAAAACAATGGTAGGGCCCACTTTTATCACTCACCCTATATTGAGGGTCCCACTTATTCATTCTTGAGTTGCCTCTACTTATGGATCCCGCTGATCCAAGTCCTAGATGATTATGGGCTTTATTGAATCCATGATATTCTAGTATCCTAATCAAATTTGGAAATCTGGCAGATTACGAATTGCCTCAAATGACGATTTTTACAGCCCAATCCGTGAATAATTAGGAGAAGCTTCCTTCACAAAAGTTTCTCCTCTGTGAGTTCCCCACAACATACTAAACTTTCGTGATTTTAGCGAATATAGGCTGGCCTGGGTGATTTTTGGAATGGATAACATGCAAACTGTCAGAAATCTGAATATGATGTAATGTTATGGTCCATCCTCATACGTCCTATATCTAACTTTCTAATAAGATTATTATGCTATGCAACATAGCTTATTATCATTCATGTGGCCTATCTTTAGGTCTTGAATTGGAAATACTCATGCATTCTTGGTTGAGGCTACGCTATGTTAGCATCACTCGTCTGTTTTCCTTATTATAGACTTGCTTCTATAATCAGTGCTACAATTCTTAATCGTGGGTCATGGCTATGACTTATATTATTTTGGACATTCATATGTCTCTATTACTCAGGGAATTGGTGCATTACATGCCACAAGCTAATTTCTCATATTTATGGCAAATCGAAAGTCGTATTTACTTGACTATTGCCACAGAGAGTTGCTGAAATCCTCTCAGTCTAAATGGTGATTGCATAGCTCAATCCTTAGACTTCTCTCATTGGTTTAAATGGCGATTGCCCGGCTCAATCCTTAGACCAAACTTAAAAGAGATGCACAAGCTTATCGCTTAAATCTCTATTTTTATGCAAAGTCCTAAGTTTACCAGTAATTGGTACGACTTGCACTTAGTCAGCTTTGACTTAACAATATTCAATACTTAACAAATCTTACGAGAATCAAGTAAGTTACATGAGGGGATATTCTTTAGGGTTTTGGTTTGGTAGTCTACGACACGTGTGATTGCAACGGCTCAATCACTCAACGGGAAAGAAAGCTAAGTCGTGTGAACATTGCTGAAAAGAGGGGATGAGAAAGTGGGCTGTTATTCTTCCCTAATATTAGGCGCAAGACTTGCCCCACTTAATCCACACTCCCACTCTTCCACTTCTTACGAGATCAGTTGGAATTCTATTGCTATAAATAGGTCACTCGACCAGTTTGGAAAGACAGAACAGACAAGTTCAATTCAGTGCAAGTATAATCAATCTATCTCATCGATAATTGATTAACTCTTCTCATTCAGCATTCAATATCTGGTGAGAACTGAATATCCATTCTTTTAGCAATTTTAATCACAACATCACAGAAATCATAGCAATTCTCTGATCTCATCTTTCCCGGCTTCCCTCCCTGAAACCAACCCTATTTCCTCTTCTTGTAACTGAAGCAATACTCGAACGGCCATTTCTTGGTTTAGGCGAGTCTTGTTCGATCTTGACCTCTCAAATACCATTACAATCTCATACTACATCATCACACTTCACACTTTACCACTCAGATTCTCTTTATTGTTTTACACCTAAAACAATTTCTTAATCTAAACATGCAAATATAGAGTCTACGCATTTTGAAATCATAATAATTTAATTTAATCGATTCTAAAATGAAAAATAATCTTATAATTTAAGAAAAACTTCCCTGAATTTCGATTTCTTTTAGATCTGTTAGCTTTTATGGTTTGATCACGTCTTTGAATCTTCTTATCCATAATTTCTTTATCTTTCTCATTTCATTCATCGGTTTTTCTCATGAAAACATTAATAAATATTAGATCGATTTCCCAATTGTAAATAATTGGCTGTATGGACTTTAAATCTATTAACTAAAAATGTTTATGTACTCGAATTTCTACTTAAACAGGTAAATTTCTAGATCTGAGATATTTGGTTTTAAAATTTCGTTTTACCGCCAAAAGTTTTCGATCAATAAAAATTATTTGATAATGTAATGAGATTCATTGAAAATCGTTTTAAAACTTTCAAATCTGAATATTAAAGATGAAATATGCTCAAAATATAAGAATTCACCCTTAGTCGGCGCCAAATGAAGATAAGAAATTAAGTTTAGATCATACCTTCACCAATTATCCGGTATGAATCCGGTGATCTAAGAGATAATTAGACTTTGTTTTGATCTACTGATCTTCTACTAGTGATTGAATCTACTTGACCGATAATGTGGTATGAACAATTTGCTTCAACTGGCCATTATAACAGTAAATTAAAGAGAGAGATTGTTTAGAGAAAGAATCTAGTCTTGTTTTCTCATTAATGGATTACTTGGTTTACAGATGAGGCATGGCATGCCTTTTTATAGACGACGAGAATACAAGTTTAGGGGTGAATTAGTAAATACATCAAATAAATATCTTAGATCCGATTGTTTCGCTCGCATTCCCGCCTCTTGGATGACAGAACCTCGTAGTCTCCTTAGCAGTCTCCGATGTTGCTTAACCGCCTTTGGTCGTGTCAGGTTCTGTATCCACAGCCATTTGCGCCTATCCGGACTCTGGTACCTTGGTCTGATCCTCCTCTTGGTTGTCATGCAGGACCTGCATTACCTCTCGTCCAGTTCCTGTTGCCTTCTGTGGTGGATGCTATATTTTGTCATCTACAGCTTTGATCTTGCGCCCTTGTTCATTTTGAATTCGGTTCACAATAATTTTGAACTCTTCAAGGGTGTCATTCTTATGTTTTAAGAAAGCAACCCAAGTAAACCTGGTATAGTCATCAACCATCACAAGAGTATACTTGCAACCTCTTACAGTTCCTTGTTGAATAGGTCCAAATAAATCCATATGAATTATATCAAGTGGGGCTTTTGTAGCAATAGTGCTAGTCGCCTTATGTGGAGCCTTGGTTTGTTTACCCTTTTGACAAGCACCACAAACACCTTTAACATTAGTATTGATCTTAGGAATACCCCTAACAAGTTCTCTGTTAATGAGTTTTCCTAACATCTTGTAGTTAATATGTCCAAATCGTGCATGCCATAAATGAGCAGATTCGGTTTTGGACATGTTGCATAAAGCATTCTTTTGTATGTCAAGAAGATAACATATATTAAAACCACGTTTACCTTTGAAGATGGTTCTGCCCTTCCTATCCTTGATGATGCAACCAAATGTGTTGAAGATCACTTCATGAACTTTGTCACAGATTTGACTAACATAAAGAAGATTGGCTGTCATACCCTTTACATAAACCACATCACGAATTTTAGGTATACCTGGTAGTTTGATAGTTCCCCTTTTGCTGATTTGAAAACTACTTCAATCACCAAATGTTACAGAACCTCTTTTATAGTCCTCAGTCTCAACAAACCAGGAAAGGTCTCCGGTCATGTGTCGACTACATCCACTATCTAAGAACCAATGTATTGGAGTGGAGGATTTCAAGGCAAATGCCCCTAAGCAGGAAGCATGATTCATGTTTGATGGGAAAGGAGTTTTACTCAAAGGTTCGTTCTTTTTGCACTTCAAATCTCTAAATGACGATAAGAGATGTTGAGCCTTAATATCGAGACTACTAAGTTCATCACTCTTTGATTTAAAGATTCGGCATGCAGAATGACAATGACCTTTGTGATTGCAAAAGGTGCACATACCTGAACTACCTTTGTGTACAAAAGCCGTCTGCTTATTAGAATGCCTGGACTGCATATAGCTAACACCATATTTGCAGCCTGGCTTTCTAAAGTCATTTACAAAGTTGTTAGACAAATCCTTCTTTTTACTTAGGCTTTCCTTAAGTTGAAGGTTTTCATTCTGAACAGATCCAAGTTCGGACTTTAGCTCATTGATTTCATTTACTAAGTTTTTGTTTTTCTGGATATGTTCATCTAACAAACCCTGAAGCAATAATTCCCTTTCGGACATATCGTTGTTGATGGTGGTTTTTGGCGAGGAGGTCACAGGAGTAATTTTGCATCAATTTCTGGCGTCCTGGAATAGCTCGAGACAAGGTATGAATTTATTTTATGTTAGGGATAAGATACTTTGGTTGCCGTTAGCCATGCTTTGATATCTCACGACCCTAGCCTAGTAGCATGGTCTATATCCCTAGCCTATACGTAAAAATACCTAAGCATGTGCATTAGCCTAGCTCATGCTCGAGCCAAACCTGGCAATTCACGTCACCAATACTTGGAGACACACGGCCATCCCTTGGCCAAGCCAATGCCTCACGCCATCTTCATTCCTTGGCCTATGGCCTAAGCCTAGTCCCGCCAATGCCTCACGCCATCTTCATTCCTTGGCCTATGGCCCAAGCCTAGTCCCGCCAATGCCTCACGCCATCTTCCTCTTGGCCTATGGCCTAAGCCTAGTCCCGCCAACACCTTGGATTTCACTCTCTTGGCCTATAGCCCCCGCCAACACCTCACGCCAATACCTTGGCCTTTACCCTCTTGGCCCAGAGCTTAGCCCCGCCATTAGCTTGGCTATCTATTCCCTTGGCCTATAGCCCAGAGCTTATTCCCACGGCCACTAGCTTGGCCTCTTCATTGTCCTCACGGCCCCGCCTATGCCCAAGCTCTATTCACGACAATTACCTATCCTTATGCTCACGCCCCTTCTCCTTGGAGGCCCACGGCTAATCCCTGCCCTAGCCTTGGATGCCCATGCTTCTAGCTTGCCCTAATCTTGGATATCCATGTCTTTGGCGTGCCTTGGCACTTGGGTGCCCACGCCACCTCCTTGGCTTGATTATGGGTACCCATGCTATTGCCCTGGTCTAATCTTGGAGCCCCATGACTTTGCCTTGGCCAAATCTTGGAGGCCCAAAGTCAGGGCGCGGCTAAACCTTGGGGGCCTTACGGCTTTCCCCTGCTTGTGCTCGCGGAGAGCCATGGTATTTTCTTCTCTCACGGGCTCTAGTTGCCCCCTTGGGACTAGAATATATTCTTCTCTAGCCTCCCCTTTATTTATGGGTCCCACTGATCCAAATCCTAGAGGATTATGGATTTTATTTAGTCCATAATACTCTAGTTTCCTAATCAAGGAAACCTGACAGCTCACGTATTTCCTCATGGCGTGATTTTTACAGCCCAATCCGTGAGGAATTAGGGGGTGCTTCCTTCACGAAATATTTTCCTCTGTGAGTTCCCTATAACATACTAAAAATTCAGAATTTTATCTAATATGGTCTGGCCTGGGCGATTTTATTAATGGACAACATGCAAACTGTCCAGAAATCTGAAAATAACATAAATGTTATGGCTTATCCTTCGCGCCTTATACCTAACTTCTCAATAAGATTATTATACCATACAAGATGGCTTATTATGATTATTTTGGCCTATCTTTAGGTCTTGTATTGGCAATGCTTATGCATTCTTGATGATGGCTACGCTGTGATAGCATCATTCGTCTGTTTTTCCTGATTATGGACTTGCTTCTATAAATCAGTGCTATAATTCGTAATCATGGCTCATGGCTATGATCTATATTATTTTAGACATTCATATGTCTTCATTACTCAGAGAATTGGTGCATTATATTCCACAAGCCAATTTCTCATATTTATGGCAAACTGAAAGTCGTATTTATTTGACTGTTGCCACAGAGAGTTGCTGAAATCCTCTCAGTCTAATTGGCGATTGCGTAGCTCAATCCTTAGACTTATCTTATCTTATCTAATGGCGGTTGCTAGCTCAACCCTTAGATTTATCTCATTGGTTTAAATGGCGATTGCCCGGCTCAATCCTTAAACCAAATCTCAAAGAGATATTCAAAGCTTATCGCTTAATCTCTATCTTATCGCAAAGTCCTAAGTTTACCAGTAATTGGTACGACTTGCACTTAGTCATATTTGACTTAACAAATATTTAACAAATCTTACGAGAATCAAGTAAGTTACATGGGGGGATATTCTTTTAGGGTTTTGGTTTGGCGGTCTACGACACGTGTGATTGCAACGGCTCAATCACTTAACGGGAAAGAAAACTAAGTCGTGCGAACGTTGCTGAGAAGATGGGATAGAGTAGTGGGCGGTTCATTCTTCCCTAATATTAGGCGCAAGACTTGCCCCACTTACTCCACACTCCCACTCTTCCACTTCTTCCACTTCTTACGAGATCAGTTGGAATTCTATTGCTATAAATAGGTCACTCGACCAGTTTGGAAATATAACAACAGAACAAACAAGTTCAACAGTTTAATTCAGTGCAAGTTCAATCAATCAATCTCATCGATAATTGATTAACTCTTCTCATTCAGCATTTAATATCTAGTGAGAACTGAATATCCAATCTTCTTTAGCAATTTAATCATCAATATCACAGAAAATTATAGCAATTCTCTGATCTCATCTTTCTCTGCTTCCCTCCCTAAACCAACCCTATATCCTCTTCTTGTAACTGAAGCAATACTCGAACGGCCATTTCTTGGTTTAGGCGAGTCTTGTTCGATCTTGACCTCTCGAATTCATCACAATCTTTTATTACATCATCACACTTCATACTTTACCCCTCAGATTCTCTTTATTGTTTTACACCTAAAACAATCGTTTAATTCCATACCAGAGGATTCGAGACCAATATACAGCCCATCAATCTTTCTTTTCATCCTTTGTTTTAGATTACAAAGTGATTCAAGGCGCTTAGAGAGATCAGATACTACTTCATCGTACCCGTTGGGTTCCGAATCCATTTCTGTAACTGAGTCAGGGTCAGGAGTAATCATACAGGATGTTAAGCCGTAAAGTATGATACCCGCTCTGATACCAATTGAAAAGACGAGGTTACCGAGTACACCACCAATTCCTTTCTTTTGCGGAACAAAGTATTTAGATTATTGCTTTCAGTAAATAACAAAACAGTACACAAAACAAAAATCACACGCACAAGATTTTTATTAACGAGGAAACTACAAACTCGTAGAAAAACCCTGGGACCTCGTCCAGTTTGAATACTCTTAAGAATTAAGCCGCCAACACACCTACTCTCAAACTTCGGACTAGCTGGTGAAGAAAATATGACCCTAATACGACTATTAATCACAAAGATTTCCCCTTAGTATTCCTACGCCTCCAACCACAGCAAGGTGGTCACGCACATGTACTCCCTTACGCAAACATACGTCATTTACTGTCTTACGCAAGAGTTGCCTCACAGCCGTCGCGAGGACTATCGCTACCCGACCTCCAATCGGACGATTACAACCTTAGTGGACAACAACCAAATAACGGCAGGTCAAATCGCTAGATGATATCCTTGGTAACTAACAGATATTTCACCGAAGTTCTTTTACACCAAGAGCGAGGATATTGAGTTTACTTAGGCAATAAACACCTCGAGACATCGATCAAGGTTTCAAAACCTAAACTCCCGAAAGAGAATCCTTGTCGTCCCAGTTGGAATCAACCAGATAGTTATAGCAAGTACGATAAGATATGACCTTGAAGAACGATGTACCTGCAAAGAACAAATCCAATAACAACGATCTTGATTCCACTCAATATCTATAGTTGAGGCACACAAACCGAAAGCGGCTTGCTGACAAATCCAGGTTAATAGATAAAGAGTATATTCTAATCACAACGATCTTGAGTGGCCTTATAGCAGAAGAGAAAGACCATAGAATAAACAAGATCGCAAGGTTTGATAGACGTGATAGAACATAACACAAGTACAATACAAAGAAGACTAGTAAACATAAACTAGTTTCCCGTAAGAGGTACTTCTAGGCTTCTCGATCCCTAGAGAAGACTTTCACGCAATTCTAGACCGAGAGCAAAAGCTCAAAAGTAACTGAAAAGAAAAGCGACAAACACAAGCTTACAATTCTGAAGAAGAGCTTGGTAGAGGGATAAAGCTTTTAGGAGAGATACCACTCCAATTTATATTGACTAAGGCTTAGCTTTGAAATGAGGCAAAGTTAATTTCGGAAATTCCGCAAAGCACATTTACATATTAATTCCGAAATTCCTCATTTAGTCTCATAGCATTTAAGGAGATCTAATACTCTAGCATTTTACATTTAAGAAAAATATAATTCATAAAGAAAATATATTTTCGAAAGATGTTTAGCCAAGAACAATCAAAGCAAATAATATTCATAAGGTATATTTGGATATTTTTTTAATTCGAAATATAGCGCTTACCAAATATGCTCCCTGGGAAAGAGTTCATTTCGAAACGTGTCATTTTGTTTCGAAAATCTCCTTAGATATTATTACTTCCAAATGTCGCCATCAGCTTTAACAATATCGACATTACTTCCTTGGTATTACTGGGCTAACCAGACGAACCTAGGTGGAAGTGGGATCTGGTCCAACGTGGTTGAACGTTCCACATAAACGTATCATAACAAACGTGGACTTGTGTGTTAAGCTTAATGAACACGTAGGTTCAACAGACATTCTGAATCACGCAAATAGATATACCATTGGAGTACGGTGCGAGATTCCACGAGTAACAACAAAATGTTAAATCTCCTGAATTCTTGATTCCAGTATAGATGTCACGTTAATGATATCCAAGAATTCAAATCAAAACATCAAATGAATAATCAAATGAATATTTGATCGAGTAGTAAAATCATATGAAGATTTTACTCACGTACAGTATTGATCAGAAATCATGTGTCTACCTATCTGAAGCGACTAACCATATTTCTGATGATGACTCAGTCTCACTTTAGTTGTACATTGAAAATGAACGAATTCAAACTCCAAACCGAGAATATCAACCTTATTAATTCGTTGAAGCACAAATCAAAAGGTAGAGTTTGAACTTCGAAGTTACGCATTCTGAGATAACCATATTATGGTTTCGAAACGTACAATCTGTTTTGGCAGAAACCAAATTAAGGTTTCGAAACCTAAAGTTCATTATATGACCAGAACCGTATTAAGGTTCCCAAATCAAGTTTCCATATAGCGAAACCTAAAGCTTGGTTTCGAAATCTAGATTCCGTTTAACAAAACTTCGGTTAAGGTTTCGAAACAAGAAACACATATTAAATTCTCCACAAATGTTTGGTGTCGAACTTGAGAGTCCATGTGGTCGAGAACCGTTTTAGCATCACACCTTTTTAGCCTCGACGCACAAGAATACATTTCCTGGTTCACATAAACCTTTAGGAAACCCCAGGGTCTTTTCGACCTTTTAGAACTCACATGGTCAAGACACATTGGCCTTGATTCTTAAGTCACTGTAAGCCAACAAACATAGTTATGAATCTGTGTTATCTCATTGGTCACAATATTTAGTTTCAGACCAATAGCTTATGAATACGAAAACCAAATTATGGTTTCGAAATCAACGTTTAGTTTTACCAAAACCTACATTGAGGTTTCGAACATTGAAAATTCATAAGTTGAGAATACACAAATATGGTTTCGGAATCCAGAAGTGAGATATGGCATACAAGATGTTCATAGACAGAATCAAATGAATGATTCAGAACTTCAATATTCAGAGTCAAACCATGACGTAGAATTCGAATCTCAGAACAACAGTATTTCGATTATACACAACATAAGTGTGAGTCACAATCTCTCTTGCATTGGCTCATACAAGTATATGCAATCAATCCGACAGAGCCAGACTATGTAAGAAGAGACACAATACTGTGATGGATTAAATCTCGTAGTACTACCGAGATAACATCACATTGTTATATCCAACTCGAAAGTTTTTAGGAAAAACTTTTATATTAACTTAGAAACGGAGAAAAAAGAAAGCTCTAAGCAATATGGAACGTCATAACTACAACACAAATACCGCAAGCGGTAAGTGGAGTTATCTTAAGACGCACTGATCACAAGTGATCAACTCATAACGTAAAGCTCAAGATGAGAGTTATGTTTATGTATTTTGTAGCACACGTGTAAAAGATAATGGAATCGCGTTATTTAGATTCATTGACCTCTTGAATGATGAAGCCGGATGTCTTCGTTTGATCTCCAGTCTTTCTTCAACTCTTCAAGTAGTGATTCTAAATCCTACCAAAAATCTTCCACAGCCTAAAGCTAACTCTCTCATGACTTCACCTGTTTAGCGGTCGAGTTTTGATCACTAATGTTGACAACTAAGCTTGACATACCAACACTTAGTGAGGTTGACCGAGCCATGCTCTAACAAAGGACGATGTGTCCTTCTAGCATGTTGTGGTAGAATCTTAAGTGAACAGATGTTGTGTAGGAAGTCTTTCCCATTCTCCAACTATTTGCACGTTTTTTGAAGTCCTTGCTGTAGATGGTGAAAAATGAGAGAGGGACAAGATTGTCAAAACACTCTCGAAACCATGTCTTATTAAAGGCAATCGCCTATTCAGGCTCATCTCTATAGCTCGGAGTGCAACCCATTCCATGAGCCAAATAAACTCTCTATGAGCTCTCTCTTATAACTCCGGTGGAGAGGGTAATATCATAGTGCAGTACTAACGATCTCACCAACATATTAAACCCATCGATCAGCTCAGAGCCAGACCTCGCTTGATGGTACACGGTGAAAGATCAACAGAGACGTATCCTCATGGATTTCCTCTTAAATACGACTCAACGCATGAGTCTTGGTGCAAACCTCGGAATATTGAAGCTCCAGGCCGGTCCGGAGCTCTCTGAGAAGCATACACCAGCCTAAACAGGCCTAAGCGGACCCAATCCCAAATTCAGGATGGTCTAGCATACCATGGATAAACATGCCATGACCTCAAGTGTGTTGTAGCATAAGCACTCACACCAAGACTAAGGCACAGGCTGCCCAAAGTCGACCTTGGCCAGACGCCAAAGCCATAAACGCCACATAGCATGGCACCACAAACCATGAACCACCATGGATTCATAAAAATCAGCCTTGGCCAAGAGGCCAAGGTCATGTCGCAAGGACGTCGCAAACCTACTTGGCCTAGCCAAACGGCCAAGGCGCCATATTTATGGCGCCACAGAATGATCGGCCTGGCCAAAAGGCCATGGCGCCATATTCATGGCGCCACAAAATAATTGGCATCCATCTTCGAAGGCTACTTTGAATTCAGTAGTATGCCCTAATTCAGTAGTATGCCCTAATTCAGTGGTACACCCTAATTCAGTAGTATGCCCTAATTGGGGATGCCCAAATTCGGATTTGGGCATGCTGACCTTTCATATCTTCACGGCGCCACGAATTGTGGCGCCATCCCCATTTGCGCCAAAACGCAAAATTTAAAGGTGGGATGCCCAAATTCGGATTTGGGCATGCTGACCTTTCATATCTTCACGGCGCCACGAATTGTGGCGCCATCCCCATTTGCGCCAAAAACGCAAAATTTAAACTAAAGGGTTTTGCCTTGGCCAAAAGGCCATGGCGCCACAAGAGGTTTTGCCTTGGCCAAAAGGCCATGGCGCTATATTCATGGCGCCACAAGGTGAATAGCCCGTCCAAAACACGGCAATGGGTCATGGCGCCATATTCATGGCGCCACAAGATGTTTGGCCTTGGTCAAAAGGCCATGGCGCCATGCCTACTCTTGGCCAAAATCATGGCCATAACCACGCAATGCTACCTGGTTCAAAACAACTACGCAACACTTAGTCATACGACTCCACTCAACTCAACTACGCAATATCCGCGTATCACTCACTCGAGACATCAAAACATCACACGGGGGGATATCTTTAGGGGTATTGGTCTGGCGGTCTACGGCAGTTGAAAGAAACTGATGGAGATAGTGGGCAGTTACGGGAAGATGGCACGAGTGGGCATGTTCCACACAACTCAGGCAGTTACGGAAACCGACGCATGTCCTCCACTCCTCCATTCCTCCACGACGTCCACCTTCTCTGTCGAGAGATCAGGGTGAGTTCAAACTATAAATAGAGGCTTCCTCTATCTTCCAAGGCAGAACGTTCAGAACAACTGGAACACCGAGAAAACACACAGAGCCTCAGAGAAAAACACCTGAGAATCTAAACTCGTTCTAGCCTTGGAGATTTCCAGTCGACTTCACGACGGAAATCTTGAACTCAAACACCCAAAAACTCACCTTCAACCTGATCTC
>JAJJMA010043990.1:0-11604 GCA_023529015.1 Papaver nudicaule
CGCTATTTGGTTGTTGTCCATAAGGTTGTAATCGTCTGATTGGAGGTCGGGTAGCGCTAGTCCTCGCGACGGGCTGTGAGGCAACTCTTGCGTAAGACAGAAACGGTCGACTGTTTACGTAGGGGATTACATGTGCGTGACCATCTTGTTGTGGTTGGAGACATAGGAATACTGAAGGGAAATCTTTGTGACTAATAGTCGTATTTGGGTCATATTGTCTGCACCAGCTAGTCCGAAGTCTGAGAGTAGGTGTGTTGGCGGCTTAATTTTTAAGAGTATTTAAACTTGACGAGGTACCGAGGTTTTTCTACGAGCTTGTAGTTTCCTCGTTTTTGTGTACTGTTTCGTTATTTACTGAAAGCAATAATCTATATACTTTGTTCCGCAAAAGAAAGGATTTGGTGGTGTACTCGGTACCCTCGTCTTTTCAATAAGGGGGTTCAGGCGGAAGCTACACAACAGTCTGTATTCTTGTATTGACTCCCTTGTGCGAATCAATCAGATCTGAAGGAGATCTTGTTCTTGAGTTCTTGATTACATGAACCGGTCAAGGTTTGACTTATAGGTGGACTAAACGAAAAGATTGGTGGTGTACTCGGTACCCTCGTCTTATCACTTAATAGTACGTGAGTTTCGAATGCAACATAGATTTAATATTTCCGAATTAATTATGGATGTATGTTGCAGGTTATCAAGATAATTATTTATCTCCTATGGAGCTGATCTTCGACTGTTAAGATGGACTTGAGTGGTCCTATTTTGGGTTCGACTGTTAAGATGGACTCGTCGAAGGAGCTAGTTATCAGTTTCCCTCGCAGTTCAAAGTTTCCACCTGCTCCTAGCTTTACTGGTAAACACGTGCAGCCATATACTGCTAAGAGATTTAAGGAGGTGCTTTTTGAAAGTCATAATCCAAATGATTTTTCCCTAGAAGTTTCATCTCGTTTTGGTGCTCATGCCTCTGATCCCTTGGGTTGCCCTTTGGAACCTGAGTTCTGCAAAAAGTTTGGCGACGTTTTTGGGGGTGACCGCCTCAGAATGAAGTATGATCTTCGCCATCGTCCTTTATCGTACGAGGAGAAGTTGGCTATGCTCCTAATGGTAAGTATTTTATCTTGGAGTATCAAGTGGTCCTATTTTGGGTTCGGCTAAGTATTGGTGTGTGATATTTTTTGACAGAGTGACTTGTTTAGCGAGGCTGAGTATCATGAGCGAAAGTTCCTCCGAATGCAGGAAGAACTTTCCAAGGAAAAGACTCGCAGTTCTCTTGAGAGGAAGAATTTAATGAGTAAGGGTTTGTCTTTTTTTTTTTTTGATTGCTCCATTCTCTGTAGCTTTGTGCTGAGAAAAAATTTACTGTTTTCTAAAAAGGCGAGTTAGAAGAAGGCGAGAAAAAACTCAACGAGGCTAAACTAGCTTTAAGCAACTCTCGAGAGAGTCGCAAGCCTTCTCATAGTGCCTCTGGCAGTAGAGGTCATCGAGGTGAAATCGATAAGCTTGTGAAAGAGAGAAATAAAGCCTGGGATGATCAGGATTATTATAAGAGGAAAAGACACGGGGCTGAGAACCTTCTTGGCGAAGAGAAGAAAAGGAAAATGAAGACCGAGCGTCTACTTGAGGAAGAAAGGAATAAAAAGGAGATTATTGCTCGAGAGAATAATTTTTTCCAGCTAGATGTAGGTCGTTTGACACGAGAGCGAGATCCTGCTCGTGAGGAAAGGTCGATTAATGCCTCTGGCAGGGTGGTGATTGAGAGCCTGAGCAAGACATCAAGAATTTGAAGGTTCAAATGGCGGCTTTGAAAAATGTTAACAAAGAACTGACTGTGGAGAATGATGGTTTGAAGAAGGGTTGTAATGATATAAGCATGGAGCTTGCCAAGGCTAGAACTTCGAATCATCTTTCTCGGATGGTTGATGAATATCGATTAGAGCTTGCTAAGCTAGAAACGTCTTCTTCTAGAGATACTAGGAAGAGAGCTGCCCAACCTCGTCTTACCAACCAGCATGAGGTTACTGAGTACATGATTGTTAAAGAAAGTAGGGTACTAACCCTGATTGTTTTTGCTTTGTTCTTGATGTGCCTTCGGAGTATGGTCAGTCGTCTCAACTCTGCTTTGTGTTTGCTTTTTTGCTTTTTGGCAGGCATAGAGGCCAATTTACAAAAGAAGGTTGCGGATGCCGAGGCTGCAAGGGATGATGCCTGCAATCAGTTAGTGCTTGAATCTGACCGAAAGTTGGAGTTTGAAAGGAGAACTGAGCAGCTATCTAAAGAGTTGTCCGACGAACGTCAACGTCGAACTGCTGATATAGACAGACTTTCCCGAGAGCTGGAGATCGAACGCAAGCGTCGCTCAGAGGATACCACGAGGAGTGCTGAAGAGATGACTACCGAGCAAAATTACCGCCTTAAGTGCCAGGAGGACTTAAGGAATATGGTTACTGGACTTGCCCTCGTACACCATCAACTAAGGCATGGGCAGGTTGTAGAGGAACTGTTTACTCGATCCGCCTTGACTACCTCCTTGGATACGAGCATGGCTTGTCGGAGACACGGTCGTTCCCTTTTTAGGGCTATTGGTATTGAGCCTCCTACTTATGGTGTCGTTGGTGCAGATGATGCTGATGCGATACTCCCAGGTGATAAGTATTTGCTTCCCCGGGAGGTGTTTGTAGCGTTGGCTAGAGATGAACTTCGAAGGAGAGGTGTGTTGGATAATATTTTGGGAGACCAAGGCTCTGATAATGGTAAAGATGGCAGTGACGATGATTCGGATGGCGGCCATTCGGGAGGCACTGGGGGTCAGCTCGAGGATGCTCTCAAGGATGGCTCCGAGGATGTTCCCAAGGGTGGTTCTGAAGATGAGTCGAAGGACGAACCCAAGGATGGTGCTGGAGTGGGAACCAGTGGCACACTTGTTGGTGTTGTGCAAGATCTCAGGAATTTCGAGGCAAGGAGCACTGGTGGTGGTATGGTGTTGGTTTTGATAAAGGGAACAACTATTTGTTTCAAGAATTCACAGCAGCGTATAGCGATGAAGGGAGTGAAGAGGAGACTGAGCCTGTGATGGAAATTACTCCTTCGAGATAAGATCACTTCGGTTTTTGAACTTATGAAGAGGATTTGCAAGCTGAAAAAGAGCTCTGGGATGAGATAACGATTTTTTGAGGATGGTTCCCCTCGTCATGTTGCTTTGCCGGCGAAGTCTAGCAGCGAATCTTTTTGCCTTTTTCTTTTGTTTTCTTGAATACATTTTTTGTAGCTGGCATCTCCTATTTTTTGTGCATGTATGCTGTAATGAATATATATTTTTTTTTCCCTCCTGCAGCGTGTTTTTGTCTTTGCTATCCGAGCTAGGTTCGCTTGACAATTCATTCAGAGTTAGGATGATGCTAGTTGTTATGAGGAACTGCTCCCTGTCGTCAAGGCAATAATTCTTCCCCTTGTTGATAGGTCGGGTGCCTTGTTTGCATGCTGTTGTGTTTCTTATGGCTGTGTCCACCATCCCAGCCTCGACTTCAGCTATGAATCCCCTTATGCAAGAATCTGTAATCTTTGGGTGTTTGACCTGACTCGAGTAATCCTGGCTTGGATGCTCTCTTGCTTGGACATATATTTCATTGCACATGCGAGCTTCGGTTGGGTCACCTGGCATTTCCGCGATTCCCAGTGGAGTAGGGAATTGGATTCTTCGATGTAGCGGGGAGGCTACTCCCATGATGCTATGCGACCAAGTTCTTCCTACAATGGCATTGTAAGGGGATTTTATGTCGACTATGCAGAATGATGTTGGTTGTTTCAGACTCCCCGCATGGATCATTAGTGATATCTCTCCTCTAGGTGTCGAGGCCTTTCTATTGAAGTCGTATATATTATACGAAGAGGGTACCAAGGTAACATTCTTTTCAAGTAACTTATCGTACGTTCGTCCAAATAGTATGTCTACAGAGCTTCATGGGTCTACCAGTATTCTTGACATAGCCGTCTTTTCGATGTGCAATGTAATGACTAGGGGTCATTATGCGATCTTCCTTCATCAAGGATATCCTCCACAGAAAAGAAGATTGGTTGTTTCTGCCACTCCTCGAGATGCCCTTTCATTGCTACACTGGATATTTATTTTTCTTCAAAGTCTCTTTTGTGAATTCGGTCTGTATGGACTCCTTCGAGGCTTCTCCTACAGATGTATGCGTGAACTATGGAGTTGCAGTCATTAAATCTCGGGATACTTCGATCAATTGTTATGACGTATGTTTCATGCTTCTTCTCCTCCTTTTGGTTGGGGCTGGTTTGGGGGTGGCTTTGGCAGTTCCAGGAGGTGTTTGAACTTATCCCTTGTGATGAAGAAATAGATTTAATCATGTGCCGTGACACAGTCCTCTGTTGCATGCCCATAAAACTTGTGGAACTGGCAGTAATCCCTAGAATTCCTAGTATGCTTGGGTTGGTTACCTCTGCTCCTTGGGTATCTCATTTCACTTGCAAACTCGGATTGTTCGATGGCTCGAAGGGCTTCCTCGATGGATACACACAGCTTTGGGAGCTTCCTGTCTTGGAATGCAGGGAATCCTGACCGAGGTGCTCCGAACTTTCTGCCTCCCTCTTGCCCTCTTTGGGTGTTATTTCCTTCGAATTCTCCTCGAGAGCTGGCTCTTCTGCTGTCATTGTACTTTCTATTGTCATGATACTTCCCATCACCGAATTTACCCTCGTTCCCATACCTCTCATTGTCGTTCTGTTTTTCTGTTTTGAGTGATCCCCTGGTTGATTGTTCATTGCCTGATCGCGCTCTTCGAGTGACAGACTGTTTATTGAATAAACTTGCTTCAAAATGGTTTCCTTCCCCTGAATTGCTTGCTCTTTAATTTCCTCCAATGTGATTCGTTCCTTTTGATATTTTCGGAGATCTTGCAGTGTCTCAACATTTTTTTAGAAGAGTCTGTCGTACAGAGGATGGTTTTTATAAAGTGCATTCTGGTACGCCCGCAATTTGTCTTTCTCAGAGGCTCCATTTCCTACCTCTACACACTGGGTTGTCCATCTGTCCGTCAAGCTTTTGGTGGATTCCTCGGGCCTTACTCTAATACCGAATAATTTCTCCACTCCTGGCTTGGATGAGTTGTTGTACATAAAATGTAGTATGAACACTTTTAATAGCTCTTCAAAGGATGAGATCGAACTAGCTGTTAGGTTATCGTACCAAGCCAAAGCTTCTCCTTTCAAGCTAGAAGGAAAATATTTGCAAAGCACTTCGTCTCTGTCTGCCCAAGCTAGAAATACTCTCAGGTACATTTTTATGTGTATTGTTGGGTCTCCAGAACCATCGAAGATTGACGTGAAGGATGGCATGATGCATTTTACCGGTATGGCTTTAGATAGAATTTCAAGACTTAGTGGCGAGCGATTTACATCATTTATGGCCTATGTCAACTTTATCTTATCACCCGATTGGATCTGTTGTCAAAGAGTTCAACTCGAAGCGTTTTGATTTGCTCCATCATTACTTGTTGTAATGCCTGTGTTTCAGAGTCCTTCCTCGCCTGCTCGTTTAAGTAGATCAGGTGTATGCTATTACCCTTTGGACGTATACTGGGCTCAGTTCTTTTACTCGAGATCACGATTCCATGGTCCTTGTTGTCACCCTTGATCTTGGTGTTGCTCCTCGATGCAGAGTGCCCTTTTGATTGAGATATGGAGTGAGGGCGAGAGTGTCCCTCGCTGCTTCCTTTGTAGTTTGAGGCCGACTTCTCTGTCGCCTTCTTATTTGCCTCGGCTAGTTGCTTTTTTAATTTCCTTATTTTCCTGTTTTTTAGAATCAACTTTCTGATCTGTGCAACCCTCGTTGTAGCTTCTTCGATGGGTTGGAGTGTTGGCATTACTTCATTCAGAATGACATTATCGTCTTTGTCATCATTCTCTCCATCTTCTTCTTGTATTTGTTGCCGAGGTAGTTCATTACCCTCTGGGAACCCTATAAAAGACAAAAAACCTGATCGGATTTCGAAGTCATGCTTATTGTGACCTATAAAAGACAAAAAAATCTGTGAGGTCCAGGGCGGCTAGTGCAGTGTACTCGGCCTGACATGTATGCCAGTATAGTGTAACAAATTTTATCGCGCGAGATTTCAGCATGGGTTATACTCGTTTTGACCAAATCCCTAATTGTTTTTTGGCTTTGTCCAAATCTACCTTCCCCATAAGGAGGTTTTGTTAAGCTGTCTCTTTCCGAATCTGGACTCTTAGCATGAAAGTTGCGAAGTTTGTTTCCAAATATAGATTAGGCATTAAAAAACCTAAAATAACCTTAGGTTCGTTTTTCTTAAAGTAGTTGTAGATCAAGTTTTTAGGGTATTTTCTGGAATTTTAAATGGTTGTTTCCAATATTGAAAATGGCTTTTTCCTTGGATATTATCGAATGTCTTGTATTTTTTGAAAAGTTTGGTATGCTCTCGATTAGATCTCTGCGTTTCAAGGCTTGGATTCCTTGAAGAGACATCAGATCTTATCAAGTTTATGATTTGCTCAAAAACCCTTGAACATGCTAAATCTTTGAGGATCTTTAGACGTCCAAGGTGGCGGAGCTCATAATGAAAATATGACGAAAATACGCTTTTAAGAAAGAGTTTTAGAAACCCTAGAATAAATTTCCCCAAAGAATTTGAAAACCCTAAACCACAGGCAAACCCTAAGTTGTTTTAATCAATCCCTGTTTCTAGCGCCAAACTGTGTGAGTATAAAATCTACATAAGCACTTCATACTCGACACCATCAGATCTATAATCATACCTAAGTCTATATACATATCATGCATAGTACGAAGATCATAAGAACAATATCGAAGCTAACTTTATAAGAAATAACAAGTGATAAAGAGAGTATTATATTTCTGCCTAACTAGTACATTGATATGATCCTTAGGAGTTTGACGAGATACTAACCTAATCTCACTCTCACAACTTAGGTTACACCAAAAATCCAACCTTTACAATGGGTTTTGAGCTCGCCTTATAAAGGCCGAGTCCAAGTGGTTTACATCTAATAAGACAAACTACTCAATCGTGGAGATGTCAGAGCTTGTCGAGTATGGCGGTTCCTTCGGTGAGATCCCTTCGAAGATGCCTTCGTGTCCCTTCCCTCGAACTTGTAATACGAGGCCTTTACCTCCGTGTCTTCGTCGGAGTCGGCTCTACAGATTTATCCGAAGCAAGATCGTGACATCCTTTGATAGGGCCAAGACTTCCTAATCTTGACACGTGTCCCGAGGGTGCTTTACCCTCCACAACTTTAGTGATCAAAACTCGACCGCTAAACAACACACAATTAGGTGAAGTCATGTGAGAGAGTTAGCTTTAGGTTGTGGAAGATTTTGGTAGGATTTAGAATCACTGGTTGAAGAGTTGAAGAAAGACTGGAGATCAAACGAAGACATCCGGTTTCATCATTCAACAGGTTAGTGAATCTAAATAACACGATTCTATTATCTTTTACACTTGTGCTACAAAAGACATAAACATAACTATCAGCTTGAGCTTTACGTTATGACTTGATCACTTGTGATCAGTGTGTCTTATAATAACTTCGCTTTACCACTTGTGTATTAGTGTTGTAGTTATGACGTTCAAATATTGCTTAGAGATTTCTTTTCTTCTCCGTATCTAAGTTAATATAAAGGTTTTTCCTAAACCTTTTCGAGTTGGATATAGCAATGTGATGTTATCTCGGTAGTACTACGAGATTTGATCCATCACAGTATTATATCTCTTCTTACCTAGTCTGGCTCTGTCAGATTGATTGCATATATTTATATGAGCCAATGTAAGAGAGATTGTGACTCGCACTTATGTTGTGTAGACTCGAAATACTGTTCTTTCTGAGATTCGAATATGATGTTGTGGTTTGGGTCTGAACTCTGAAGGTCTGAATCATTCATTTGATTATGTATATGAACATCTTGTATGCCATATCTCACTTCTGGATTCCGAAACCATATTTGTGTATCTCAACTTATGAATTTGCAATGTTCGAAACCTCAATGTTGGTTTTGGAAAAACTGACGTTGATTTCGAAACCATAATCTATTGGTCTAAAACGTAAACATTGTGACCAATGAGATATAACAAATTCGAAACTATGCTTGTGTGGCTGACAGTGACTTGAGAATCGAGGCCAACGTGTCTTGACCATGTGAGTTCTAAAAGGTCAAAAAGACCCTGGGATTTCCTAAAGGTTTATGTGAACCGGGAAATATATTCCTGTGCGTCGAGGATAAAATGGTGTGATGCTGAAACGGTTCTCGACCACATGAACTCTCAAGTTCGACACAAAACATTTGTGAAGAATTTAGTATGAGTTTCATGTTTCGAAACCTTAACCAAGGTTTTGTTAAACAGAATCTAGATTTCGAAACCAAGCTTTAGGTTTCGCTATTGGAAACTTGATTTGGGAACCTTAAAAAATTCCGGTCATATAATGAACTTTAGGTTCCGAAACCTTAATTTGGTTTTTGCCAAAACCGACGTATGTTTCGAAACCTTAATATGGTTGACTCAGAATGCGTATTTTCGAAGTTCAAACTCTATCTTTTTGATTTGTGTTTCAACGAATTAATGAGTTTGATATTCTCGGTTTGAAGTTTGAATTCGTTCATCTTCACTGTACAACTAAGTGAGTTTGAGTCATCATTTGGAAAATAGTTAGTCGCTCTAGTTAGTGGACACATGATTACGGATCGATACTGTACATGATTAAATCTTCGTATGCTTTACTAATTGATCAAATATTCATTTGATTATTCATTTGATGTTTTGATTTGAATTCTTGGATATCATTAACATGGCATCTATATTGGAATCAAGAATTCAAGAGATTTAACATTTTGCTAGTTACTCGTGGAATCTCGCACCGTACTTCCAATGGTATATCTATTTGCATGATTCGGAACGTCTGAACCAATGTGTTTACTTAAGCTTAACACACAAGGCTTTGTCCACGTTTGTTATGATGCGTTTATGCGGAACGTTGAACCACGTTGAACCAGATCTCACTTCCACCTAGGTTCGTCTGGTTAGCCCAGCAATACCAAAGAAGTAATGTCGATATTATTAAAGCTGGTGACGACATTTGAAAGTAATAATATCTAAGGAGATTTTTGAAACTAAAGACACGTTTTCGAATTGAGATCATTCCCAGGGATCATATTTGGTAAGAACCATATTTCGAATTAAAAAGAAATATCCAAATATACCTATAGATATTATTTGCTTTGATTGCTCTTGACTAAACATGTTTCGAAAATATATTTTCTTTATGAAATATATTTTTCTTAAATGTAAAATGCTAGAGTATTAGTTCTCATTAAAAGCTATGAGACTAAATGGGAATTTCTGAACTATTATGTAAATGTGCTTTGTGGATTTTCCGAAATTAACTTCGCCTCATTTCAAAGCTAAATCCTTAGTCAATATAAATAGGAATGGTATCTCTCCTAAAAGCTTTATCCCTCTAACCAAGCTCTTCTTCAGAATTGTTAGCTTGTGCTGCCGTTTTTCTTTTCAGTTACCTTTGAGCATTTGCTCTCGGTCCAGAATTGCGTGAAAGTCTTCTCTTTGGATCGAGAAGCCTAGAGGTACCTCTTACGGGAAACTAGTTTATGTTTACTAGTCTTCTTTGTATTGTACTTGTGTGTTTTGTTCTATCACGCCTATCAAACCTAATGATCTTGTTTATTCTAAGATCATTCTCTTCTGATATAAGGCCACTCAAGATCGTTGTGATTAGAACCTACTCTTTATCTATTAACCTGGATTTGTCAGCAAGCCGCTTTCGGTTTGTGTGCCTAAACTAGGGATATTGAGTGGAATCAAGATTGTTGTTATTGGATTTGTTCTTTGCAGGTACATTGTTCTTCACGGTCATATCATATCGTACTTGCTACAGCTATCTACTTGATTCCAACTGGGACGACAAGGTTGCTCTTTCGGGAGTTTAGGTTTTGAAACCTTAATCGATATCTCGAGGTGTTTATTGCCTAAGTAAACTTAATAACCTAGCTCTTGATGTGAAAAGACTTCGGTGAAATATCTGTAAGTTACCAAGGATATCATTTAGCGATTTGACCTGCCGCTATTTGGTTGTTGTCCATAAGGTTGTAATCGTCTGATTGGAGGTCGGGTAGCGATAGTCCTCGCGATGGGCTGTGAGGCAACTCTTGCGTAAGACAGTAACGGGCGTCTGTTTACTTAGGGGATTACATGTGCGTGACCATCTTGCTGTGGTTGGAGGCATAGGAATACTGAGGGGAAATCTTTGTGACTAATAGTCGTATTAGGGTCATATTGTCTGCACCAGCTAGTCCTAAGTCTGAGAGTAGGTGTTTTGGCGGCTCCCGAGGTTTTCTACGAGCTTGTAGTTTTTTATTAACAAAAATCTTGTGCGTGTGATTTCTCGTTTTTGTGTACGTTTCGTTATTTACTGAAAGCAATAATCTATATACTTTGTTCCGCAAAAGAAAGGATTTGGTGGTGTACTCGGTACCCTCGTCTTTTCAATAAGGGGGTTCAGGCGGAAGCTACACAACAGTCCATATGATTTGAGACGCGATCGAACTTCTTCGAAAGTCCAAAAAAAGATGTCAGGAGTCGGACCTCAACCGACGACAACTGGAAGCAAGACTGCATTTCATAAGGACAAACCTTGATAGGCGGAAATTATTAAGTGAAACTACATTGTCGAGAGACGGGCTTCGAGCGGCTGTAGTTAAAACGGGACTGCCTGTTAGGAGCCGTACATATACTGACAACAGTTTAGATGCTCAAAACTCCTGCAAAAATTTTTCAAGATCGGAAAATTTTGCCCTTAATCAAGTAGAGGATTGAAAGGTGAATCCAACGAGCCAACATTACTAAAATCGGACGAATAATGGAGAAGATATCATCAAAAAAAGATTCTACGGTGGCGAACGAGAGGGATTACGAGGATGATGACATGGCACCACTGAGGGGGTACGAATTGTTGACATGGCATACTGACTGGGATAATCATCTTATGTGGCACCGCTGATTGGACAGACGTTGATGACCTGACACCGCTGACTGGGACAATAAAATGACGTGGCGCCAATGACTGGGTAGGCTTTGTTGACGTGGCCGCCTGCCTGTGCACGATCAGCTGATGTGGCATGCTGACAGGACAAGAGATTATGATGTTTCGCTGCTGACAAAGCACACAGAGCTGACGTGGCGTACTGAAGGACCGGACTAACGAACCATCGAATCGGACCGGCCCACGAGCCGAACCACCGAACCAGACCTCCAACCAAACTAGATATTGCCGTACTCTACCGCCAGCGTTGGGCCGCCAGCTTCGACCGTCGTCTTTGGCCGCGGGCGTTGGGCCGTCGGCTTTTACAACACTTTTTTTGTTGCAATTTTTTTGGGGTTTTTCTATGACACTTCTTCTTGTCAGTTTTTGATGCTTTCTGCTACTCGTTCTGGAGCGTTCTCATATGCCTTCTCACGCACAGTTCCTGTTAGGGCATTGTCCGGTCAAACCCACTAGGGTTGGTATGTCAAGCTAGTTGTCAGTTTTAGGTGTCAAAATTCAATT
>JAJJMA010043992.1:0-18363 GCA_023529015.1 Papaver nudicaule
GTGGATGTAAGTAATATACAAACATCGTTGTATATTGAAGAATCACGTTAAATCTCTGTCTGTTGTGTTTATTGTGCTTAGCTTTCATTCTATTTTAGTTATCTGTTTCTGATACTAGATCCCGGAATGCCTTGAGGAACAATATGAACCTCGTGGCACAACAAACTGGTATCAGAGCTTAGTTCTAGGTTCTTGAAATCTAGGATTTGCTTGTTTGAAGTCGGTCAGAAACAAAAGTTTGAAGATATCAAAGAAGATGTCAAAGAAGAATAACACAAAGAATAGATCTCTTTTGGACATAAACTAAGGTGAAAGAATCGGGACAGTTCTCAAAACTGTAGTGGATTCGTGACAGTTCGCAGAACTATGGTGAAGATTGGTTATAGTTCGAAACTTTGATGCAATGTTGAACAGTTTTGTCTTGGAACGTGATGTGAAGGAGTTAGCAAGGGATTCTCGAAGAAGACATAGTTAGAGATTGAAATAAAAGCCTAGAAGAAAATGCATTGACAGGCATGTTGCAATATGTTATGTCGTTTGAAGATCAGAGTTACTTTGAATTTAGAAAGTCGTCGTATACCTCATATGAAGATTCTTGGAAACAAGGTCGTTTGAATTTCATCAAGTTCAAGAGGTAGAGGTGGATGTTCTGGCTTGACAAGCATCGGTTGAAGTATGTATTTGAAGTGTTTCGCGTTCGTTGATTGTTGATACATTGAAGATCTACTTGATGGAAGGATTTGACGTTGGTATACTTCATGAAGCGTCAATCCTATGCATTTTGCATAGGTTCGAGTAAGTAATTTAGTTGTTTTGGTGTTTACTCGTTTACTCAAGACTCTTGTGGACTGTTTGGGAAAACCATATTGTTTTCCGTTTGAATGTGTTTGCTTTGCAAGCCAAGTTGCAAGGAAATAAGAGTATTGTGTTTGAGGTACAAGTTGAATGGATTGTACGTTGGAAGATGTAAAGATACCAATTTAGAATTTTAATTAGTCAAAATCCCTAGAATTGTTCAAAGAACCAAGGGAACAAGTGACATTACCAGTCATCAGTTTTGACCATCATTCAAGAATTTGAAGGAAAAAAAGGAGTTAATCTCAAGTTTGCCTCAATTACATGGTGAAGGGAGGATTGGAGGAACCTATCAAATAGTTTTCGTGTGAAAATTATTGACTATTTGAAAGTTTTGATGGTGTTGTAAGAACACTAGTGAAGGTTCAACATTTTCTTGTTGAAGAATTTGTTTACGTGAAGAAGTACTTGAAGCAAGTGGCTACAAGTATATTGCGTTGTTGATGATTGTTTGAAGAAGACGGGTAAATTTGGATTTCCTATATGGTAGATATTGAATAGGGTGGAGTATGGTTTCTTACACTTATAAGAGACGGTTGAAGACGACACAAGTTTGGCATATTCGCCTTGGGCATATAATTGAATGGGTTTGCTTGGATGTGTCGAATAGGAAGCTTACTTGTAAGCATTGGTACCATTGAACACCGCAAATATGGTACGTAATATGGTACGTTTAAATCATCCTTTCGGATATTTTGAAGGCACCTCTTTTTTACTATTTCGAAGGAGGGGCTAGGTGGTTTGTTACCTTTGTTTTGATGATGTGTGGCGGCGAATGAAGTAGGTATATCCTACAGAGTCATCAAGTTGATGAAGTACAAGACTGTGGAAGAAAAAGATTGGTCGTGAAGGTATGTTCCAATTTTGAGGTGAAACCTCGTTTGCAAGGAACAAGGTATTGTTTTGGCGCTCCACAATTGAAAGGTACAATACTACATGTGAAGTATATAGTTAAGCGAAGAAGTCACGAACTATTTGATGAACCCGATGTGTGAATTTTGAATGAAATTGCCTTTCGTTGTAAGAAATGACATTGGAAAACGAAGTAGTACAAGTTCACATCTGAACTTGTAAGAATGTAGTTCGCTTACTCTTTATATCTTTATATCTCTTTATCTTGGTAGGTTTGTTCATGTTTTACTTATTTCTGTTGCAATCATTCATTGCAGGAAGCATTGCCGAAATAAAAAAAAAACTGTGGAGGAATTTGTTGTGATCTCTTGGGCTAACTCTGACTGCAGATATTTATTCTTCGGTAAGTTCTGTTGCCAATTTAAGCCTATCATCCTTCAAAGGTTTATTGAAGTACTTGTATGTTATCGAGACATCATTCAGCCAAATATGCTTTTTCATGACTCTCATACATGTTTATGTTTGCGATTTTGGTGAAACTCTTTAACTGTATCCATATAAGGACATTTAAAGCAAAAAAGTACTTGTAATTTTGGAATTAGATGTGATCAAAATAGAGTGTTGAAACAAATAAAGCATCGAAGTGCTGGGATTTTCGGGTCTTTATGGTTCATTAGCAAAGCAATAAACATATTTGAGAATACCAAAGTTTCCTGTCTTGTTGTGCTCTGATTAGATAAGGCCGAGTACTTTGAAAAGATTGTTAACATCGGATTCCATGTAAATCTCTCTGCTGCGTGGGTCGTTAAGGAAAAGCCCATGGCAATTGTGGCAGAGAATGAATCAGATGATTGAAATCTAGAGGGCATAACTTCACATTTTTTTTTTCGGTCAGAAAGTAGTTAAAATCTTGACAGTTCAAGATCCCTATGCTCACTTCATTTGGGTTTATTTGGTTGGAGAATATTATTTGTTTTACATCGAATGATTCATAATCAACTACATTGTTCATACTTGCTCAGTTGCTTATTGAATTTGTATTGCAGTGGCAACCGAAAATATGGAGGTAAAGCCAACAGTTGCTTTCAGAGCTATGCTAGTAGGTGGAATCGCTGTGTTCGCAAAGTTGGCTGGTGCAATGAGGGCAGGAGGCGGTGTGAAGTTAGGAGCTGCAGCTGCTGCTATGACAGCAGCAGCAACTGCAGCAGTTTCAACAAAAAAGGAAGCAGATGATGTTTCCAAGCAACCTGCAAAATGAGCTTTTGTGAAGTATCAATTGTAGGAGATATTTAGTTAGGAAATAATGTTGTGTAGTATAAGAGTGTTGCACCCTGTTAAGGGTGCTCAAATAAGAAACCACCTCTGTATTGCAACATCTTCATCTGGAAAAAGAACCCGACACAACATAAAATTTGTACTTTATCACTAAATGTAAATTTGCATATGAATGATTTCCTTTGTTTTTGAGATTGTTTCTGTGTGCACATATTTTGATCATATTCCTTTATACCAACTGCCCCTTGGGGTAAAGTCATGATTTCTGGCTCGAAAGACTCCGGGATATGTTTAATGACATGACAAGGAGATGAAAGGGTAGTCCTGTCCACAAAATGATGGGTGTTAGGGATGGGGACATAACCATTTGACCGTATTCAGGAGTACTACAGAGTACAGACTGAAGGGGATGGGTATAGTGCTGACTTATACACAAAGTTGAAGGATGCTTGTTTCTTTGAGGATGAAATTGGGGTAAAATCTTGTGTGAGTATTCCAAAAGGGGTTAAGCAATACTTTTATTTTATTTTCCTGAGCCTAATTATTGGTGTATGTGGCACTAATTAGTACTCCTCTTTGTATTCTTTCAATTAAGATGAAGGTGAGGAGACATATCCTGAAACATATGAAGATGTTGATGACAGTGGTGATGAGGAACAAAATGGCCTAACAGATGAAGCTTATCTTGAACACGTTTGAAGTACGTAACAAGAGAGAGATTCGAAGAACTAACAGTGGAGATCTATGGATGAGAGAAAATTATTGGAAAAATTGTCATAGGGAGAAGTTGAGAATTCACATAGAGTATTGAATATGGCGACTCCTTGAGGCCTCTTCCTATGCACCAGGCAGATGGTAAATTTTGTCTGTTTTGCCCCACTATGCATCACGCAAACAGACAGACTACCAGGCAAACTGGTAAATATACCAGGTCAAACTCAACAAAAACACAAGAAGAAGTCAACAAAATGTAGGGGTAAAAAATTCACAGTTTATGATGATAACATTTGCCGATGTTACGTTCACAAGATGCTATTTTGGGTGTACAACAAACCCACACCTTGTGGGGGAATATTTTTGAAAACTTTCAGAGAGAAACATGTAACTACAACCTCGTATCTCCAAGGCTTCTCTGACATTTCAACTGAGGTTACCAAATATGTAGTTGCACTCACCCAAGCCAATCGAGCTCGTGCTAGTGGTGAGCAACAAACTTATGTAAAATTTATGTGGCGTTCTGACTAGCAGCACCGGACCAGTAAACTCTTCTACTTCGAGATTTGTTTACTTTATTTTTAAGGTGTTGCCCAAGTTCAATCCAGAGTTGTTAGCAGGTAATAAGACAATTCCCGAAAGGTCCCTGTACTCACCTTCCTTACAAGAAGGATCCACTTTTGAATCACCATTTTATTCTGCTTCATCCTTTGTAAGCTATGCTTTCGCATTTGTACCCAGTGGTCCCCCCCGCACTAGGGTTCACAGTAGATTCCAATAGTTATTTGAATCTCAATGCTTCTAATGGCAACAAATTTATGGGTAGAAATGCAGCCAAGAAGGTTAGAACAACAGTCCTAGATGTAGATACCTCTGCTAAAGGTTTCAACATGAAAGCTTGGTTGAACAAGCAAGATACAAGCGACAAGCAAAGAGTCGTGGACCGAAGAGAGACGAATACGAGTCGCTTCTCTAATGAGAAATTTGTTGCAACCTGGGAGATAAATAAGATTCTTACTGCTGACATTAGAGTGATGAATCAATTGCAATGAGAAATGCAGATTTTACAAGCTGCCAAACTGAGGGAGAAGATGCTAGAAGAACAAGAAGGACAAGGAGATAAAGAGGAGGATAATGAAGTTACAAAAATTGATGATTAATGAATTGGTGTTTAGTTAATGCTTTGAGATGTAATAGTTTAATTTTAATGAATGAAAATTAGTTTAATTTTAATGAATGAAATTTGCATTTACTTTCAACTAATTGTGCGCAACAATAAATCGGAAATAAAACAAACAAAAAGGAAACAAAAAAGCAAACAAAAAGGAAACAAACATACAAACCCATTCAGGCTCCATGGTTTGCCCAAGCATGAGTAGGAAGGTAAACTCTTAACCTATTGTAAAATGTAGAATCATGAATAGATTCAGTCATGTACTCATATTTCCTTGCAGGTAAGCCAAATTGTGGTTGGACCCGGGACCTCAGATCTTCGTCCGGATAATTAGTCCAACTCTTATCATGGCGGGTCCTCAACTACCATGGTATGCAAAATTATGCATGTGAGCATGGTCTTACGCATTTCACGAGGTGCCAAACCACGATATGGCCCACAAACGATGGCGAATTTCCTCTTCCGACTTCCAAAAGCTTGTTCCACATCCTTCCTAAAAGACATATGTAACTTGTCAAAATGCCTCATTGCAAGACCTTATCACCCTGGCGTGGCTGTTTGTATGCTTGAACTAAGGTAGACCATCTTGGAAAGATTCTATCAACAAGATAATACCCATGAGTGTAATTGTTGATGTTGACCGTGAAAGTCACTTTGGCGGTCGGCCCGCGCTTTAGGTCTTCGAAAAGAGGCGATTTGTGCAAAACATTTATATCATTTTGTGAACCGCGCAAACCAAAAACCAAAAAAAAAACATGCATGCCATATCCAACAATAATAAGTAGCAGCATCTTCCAAAATAACTGTTGGTTTTGGATAGTGATCCTTATACTGACCTGCCCAGAAAGTAGGGCATCCTAGACACGCCTAATGCATGGAGGATCAAGACTACCTATCATTCCTGGGAAGCCCCTATCCTCGTTTTCTTCTATTATTCGTGCAGTATCTTCACTTGTAGGTTTTTGTAACAACCTCAGACCAAAATGATTCATCATCATTTCACTGATTAGTGAAAGACTCTTGTATGTCGTTGATTTGCCCATCTGAATGTACTCATTGGTGGAATCCGCCGGCGCCAGCATCCCATAATCTAGAATCCTTAGTGTTGCAGTAATCTTCTGCTCAGGACTATGACCTCTAACATTAAGCGCATCATATTGATAATTAAATTAAGGTTCTACCCGACAAATCTCAAGAAGTGCTGGGGCATGCAAAATCGGTTCTGGAAACGTGGGTCGGAGTACACGCAATTGGGAAACAAATAATTGTGCATCAGTTTTTGCTGGTAAAATTCCCACCCTTGATACATATATCTTCTTGATTGGATTTCTTTTGGCTTTGGAGGTTTAGGATCTGCCCTAAATGGTACAACACAATGGCGTTCTTCTATTTCCGTTCTTCATCTGACTCTTCATCCATTTCTCGCAACCTTTGAGCGCACATTTCTTGATGCTCGTTAAACCGCTTTGTATGCAGTTGTAAATCTTTATCAGAATAATCCATTGATCAAACTTGTGTGATTTGTGTTTTGAAAGATGAGAACTCGTGTGATTTTCGAAAGAGGAAAACTTATGTGACTTGTGTTTTGGTTGTGATAAAGAGGATGTATTATATATAGTCGAATAATATAGGCGTTATGGATGAGATTTAATCAGAAGATAGAGTTAATCTCGTTCGATATTATGAATATCTCCGGCGAGATTCATTCTCTCGCCAGCGAGATTGATAATCTCGATCGAGATTAACATTATCGAGCGACAATAATAATTACACCATAGTGGCATTTGGCTTTTGCCAGTCTACCTGGTCAGGAAAATCTTCTCCTTTGCCTTATGCCATAGGAAGGGGCCTTAGGCCTGATCATTGTCCGTGGCTTTCATTAGGCTAAAGAACAACTGCTAATGGGTATCAATTTGTTTGGGGGTGCACTAAAATATTATATAAGATAAAACATCCCCAAGCATTGGATTGGCATACCCCATGCCAATTGGTACCCCCATTAGCATCCTTGTATTTATTGATAGGGGTCATAGTTTTCAAAAGCCAATTTTTACAACCTCATTTGCGCTTCAGATTAGGCCCACATCCATGTTCATACTATTCATATATTATCATAACACTTATTTGATGATACAAAGAACAAAATGTTCACGATATATTGGTGACATTGTTCATGAATACAAATAATTATTTTCTTTGCCCCTCCTTGTGTTCTTGTGTGTGTTAATAAAAGTGGTGTTTCTAAGTAAATTATTTGTTGCCTTATCTTAGTTTTAAAAATTAATCAGGTTTTGGGTGATTCGATATATATTTGGTTGATATGAGATGTTGGAGTAAACTAAGAAAATAGTTGGACTTTTAAAGTACAGTAGTTCTCAACAATTCCAGAGTCACCACTACCTCCATAAGGAGAGGAAAAGACAAAAATAACCGATTTATTGAGTACTAGGTTTTTTGTTCTTTACATCAAAAAGTTTTAAATATTGATTTTTCGCCACATTATCACCATCAGCATTAAGCGAAGAGTCTGCGATAGAAACACCATTATAATGGGTGTTTGGTTAGGTGCCGTACTCTAATTAAATTTTTTTAAACTCTAACTTTAATATTACTTTCACCAATATTAAGATATTCACAAAGATTCAATAAATGTTAGTCATAAATAGATGTAATAAAAAAGAATGACCATCATTACAAGAATAATGATTATCAATAAAATGTTATTTGAGGTGTATATTGTCTTTTCTTTTTCTTCTGGGGTACCAAGTAAAATTTTGAGTGTAAATATCAACTGATCTGAATCCCAAAGTTGAATATGCAGTCACAATCCAAACAAATGAATAAATCGGATTAAGAACCGAACCGAACCATTTGATTTCATCATCTTTTTCTTATCACATTCAAAACACATCATAAATTTTTATATACTATCCAATTATTGCATTTTGTTGGTGATTTGATTATTAGTATTATAGATTCAGTTGATCTTTCTATCTTTATTAAAATTATATCAAAGGTTGGGTTGGGTTTGGTCACCCATTGTTATTTGTTAATATTTGTATATGAGAGAGTATAAGAAAGTTCTTTATCTAGATCTAATTGGTTAGGTTGTTTTGAATGTAAAACTTCACTTATAAGTTGGTACTCAAGAGTAAATTAGATGGAGCTTTGAGATTATTAAAAACTATAAAATGATTTTAGGGGAAATATGTTTTTACTTTTACAAAAAACACCTAAATCAACTGTATAGAAAGAAACGAACGGGTTGGCGCAAGAAAACCCGTTTATGGACAGGTCCTAAAATCATCAACCCTAACCCGGCTTGTCTAGTCAACGGATAGACCCAGGCCGGATTTAAATGGGTCGGGTTTCGACCCCAGTTGCAAGCTAGGATTGCACGACTGTTAATGGTGGTATCAATTTGCTTGGGAGTGCATTAAATCTATATAAGATGGAGCATCCCAAATATGGGATTGGTATAGGCCTAAGCAAATTAATACACTCATTAGCAGCCTTGTTTTGATAGGGGTTCATAGTTTTCTAGTGTTCCGCTTCAGCTTAGGCCCACATCAAGGTTCATACTCGATCCACACTTATGGTAATCACCAATTTGATGATTTGAAGAGCAAAATGTTCATGATACATTAGCGGCATTGTGGACAAGGACTAGATATATATGCTCCATCGTGTTGCTTGTATGCACTAATATAAGGTGGTGTTTCTAGGTAAATTATCTGCTGCATCATCTCAGTTATAAACTTATGATCAAACAGGTTGTGGTATGATTAGATTGTATATTTTGTTGGCTAATATGAGATATTGGAGTAAACTAATCAAATAGTTGGACTTCTTAAACAACAATAGTGCTTACCAATGGTAGAGTCTTTCGTGTCTCAAAAATAGAGGAAAGTGTGAGACAACCAGTATGTTAAATACCCAGATTTTTGTTGTTTACATGAAAAAGTTTTAAATATGGATTCCTCGCCACATTATAGCATCCAGATTGAATGAAGAAATCGTCTCTGAGAGCCCATTATGGGTATTAGTAAGGGTTTCATTATGTACCATACTTTAGTTCAATTTGTTTTAGACTTTAAGAATTAATATTATTTTCGTATAGATTGAGCTATTGGCAAAAGTATTTGTGATAACTAGAGGTAGTAGTAAAGAATCACTATCATTACCAGAATAATGATGATCAATAAAATGTTACTATTTGTGGTGTTTTCCATTTTTATTCTGGGGTACCAAGTAAAATGTTGGATGTAAATATCCAACTAATCCGAATCCCAAAGCTGAATATGCGAATCACGATCCAAACTAAGAGCCGAACCGAACCGAACCGAACTGAACTATTCCAATTCATTTTCTTCTTCTTCTTTCTTGTCTGAGATTCCTGCAATTTCGTAAACCCACTAAATTGAAGTTTGAACCAACGGTCCTCCTGTTCGAACGCAGTCTCCATTTACAGGAGATTAACAAAAATCGGTACTTTTTTTTCTTTCCCCTCCCCCCCTCTCCCTGTTAATAGATTCTGATATCTTTCATTTCCAGCTCAGGTTCTAATTTTTCAACCTCTAAAACCTTATGTTTCCCTAAATTTTCATTGTTGCAATTCAATTTCTTACTGTCAGAATTTGACCCATTGTGCTTGAATTGTGTAAAGACTTAATCTTGAATTGCATTGTGTTAAATTTAGTCAAAGTTTGGAGATTCATGACCTAATTGTTGTAGGAGGAGGATTTCATTACCAGGAATCATATAAGAACATAGTTTTTAGGCCTTAAGTCAATGAAATCATCCATTAGTAATGAACCCCTTTGAATATAGATACTGCTAAGGTGTTATTATCTAAAAGAAGACTCTCAGACAACATCTGTATTTGTGTGTGTGGCATACATTGTAGTTCGCTTACTCTTTATGTCTTTATCTTGATTGATTTGTTCATCTTAATGCTGATTTCTGTTGCAACCATTTGTTGCAGGAAGACGCATTGTCGAAAGAAAAACCTGTGGAGGAATTTGTTGTGATCTCGAGCTAATTCTGACTGCAGACATTTATTGTTCGGTAAGTTCTGTTGCCATTCCAAAGGTTTATTCATGTACTTGTATGTTATCGAGACATCATTCAGCTAATTATGCTTTTCCATGACTCGGATTATGTTTGGGCATTGGGTGAAAATTTTAACTTTAGTCACATAAGGACATTGAAAGCCAAAAAATACTTGAAAAGTTTTGTATTGTGTTTGTGAATCGTAGATCTCTTGAGCTAATTCTGACTGTAGACATTTATTGTTCGGTAAGTTGTATTGCTATCCCAAATCTATTATGCTTCAAAGTTTTATGAAAGTACCTGTATGTTATCAAGACATCCTTCAGCCAAATGTGCTTTTTCATGACGCTCATACCTGGTTATGTTTGTGCATCTAGTGAAACTCTTAACTGTAGCCATATAAGGACATTTAAAGCAAAGAAGTACATGAAATTTTGGAATTAGAAGTGATCAAAATAGAGTGTTGAAACAAATATGACATCTAAGTGCTGGGATTTTCGGGTCTCAGACATATCTGCTTGGCTGTGGAAAGCACCAAACATATATGAGAATACCAAAGTTTCCTGTCTTCTTGTTCTCTGATTATAAGGCTGACAACTTTGAAAAGATTGTGAACTCTGGATTCCCTGTAAATCTCTCTGCTACGCTCTCTGATTATAAGGCTGACAACTTTGAAAAGATTGTTAACACCGGATTCCCTGTAAATCTCTCTGCTACGTTAGTCGTTAAGGAAAAGCCCCATGGCAATTATGACGGAAAATTAATCAGAATTGAAATCTAGAGTTCATAACTTCGCATTTTTTTGGTCAGAAAGTGGAGAACATTTTTTGTTTATGTCTGAATGATTTATAATCGACTGCCATCGCTCATAATTGCTCAGTTGCCTATTGAATTTGTTGTTGCAGTGATAAGAGAGAATATGGAGGTAAAGCCAACAGTTGCTTTAAGAGCTATGCTAGTAGGTGGCATAGCTGTGTTCGCAAAGGTGGGGGGTGCAATGAAGGCAGCAGGTGGTGTGAAGTTAGGAGCTGCAGCTGCTGCTATGACAGCAGCAGCAACTGCAGCAGTTTCAACAAAAAAGGAAACAGATGATGTTTCCAAGCAACCTGCAAAATGAGCTTTTGTGAAGTATCAAGTGTAGTGTTTACCAAAAAAAAAGAAGTATCAATTGTAGGAGATATTTAGTTAGGAAATAATGATGTGTAGTATAAGAGTGTTGCACCCTGTTAGGGGTGCTCAAATAAGAAACCTCATCTGTATTGCAACATCTTCATCTGGAAAAAGAACCAGAGCCAACAAAATTTTTGTACTTTTATCACTAAATTTGAACTTACATATGAATACTATCACCACCTTTACCACAATTTTTACACCTTGAAATGAACATTCACTATGATTTCCTTCACTTTGAGATTGTTTTCTCTGTGCATATTTTTACCATGAACATGTTAAGTTTCAAGACTCAACCCCAACTAATTTGTTGGTAACTGACCATATTCCTGAGTCAGACACAATACTAGGTAGTTAGCTTTGTCCAACTAAGCTGGATTCCTTGGCAATCATACATACTGCAGAAAGCTTGATTCTTCTCAACCTTTCCATTAGGGAATACTAGTAGAGAAGCTAATACTTTCAACGCTCCCTCCTGCGCAAGACGAATTCGAGAAAACTGAAAGAAGCTCGACGAATAAACTGGTGGAGACAAAATATAAGTAACCTTTATAATAAGTTTGAAAGGGTATCTACAGCCAACCAACAGACAGAACAAACCTAAAGTTTCACTACACGAGTTCCACCAATATTACATTTTAGCTACAACTAAGCTGCTACAAAACCACTTTAAGAAGTTAATTACGGTAGTCCTGGAGAATTTCAACGATGACTAAGAGGCAACTTAACTACAAGCTGGCACCTACTGAAGGTTTCGTATTGTCAACCTCAAGAGATTCTTTGATGAAGTTCACTACCACCTCAACTAACTCAGACTGATGATCGTTGTAACAATGATCAGCACCTTCCACAATATGCAGTTTGTGGTTATGTATGCTTTTGGCAAACTCGAAGGCATCTTCGACAGGTATACACTCATCCTCAGAGCCATGAACAGTGAAGACGCTGCACATAAGTAAATCCAGTGATTAAGTTGTTGCCAAGTCAAAATTGGAACTTCGTTTTGAAAGAAAAATTCCAATTACTAATGATTTGAGTACAAAATTCGTGACTGCCTTAAAAGAAGCATGTATTACAAATGCTTATAAGACAAACCTGCAGTCCTTTGAAATTGAAAGGCATAGTGCAGACATATCAGTAGCGAGGCGTTCCAATAAACTCTCTTCTGTCACACGGTACCAGATATTTCCTGCACGTTCACAAAAACTCCATCAAACCTGACATTTACAGTAATGTTAAAAGCAAAGAGTCTTTGTCAGGACACCGACATAGACTATAGATGGTGGTGAGTTTATTCAATTCAAACTGCTACTAAGGGTGTAGGTGTCTTCACCAATTAGCCCATCCTATGACCTAAGCCAACTGCAGAATAACTCGGCCCCAACCGTGATTAATCCCACATAATGATGAACATGCTACGTCAAACCCAGCAAACTTTTGCTGGATATCAACCCACCAGGCACCTAGCCGTCCGTGTGTGGAATCCATTTTACATGGAGATGAGGAAAGGTATATGCCACCAAAATTCTTTCACAAAAATTCAGATATGCGATATAGTTTAATGGACACTGAATACATGATGCACGGAATAACATTATGAATAAAGTCGTGCTATACAAAGAGCAAAAATGAAATACTGAAATTGAAAGACAAATTACCTTCTCCATCCATAACATCTATAAACCCATTTTCCTTGATTCTGTCAATAAAATCTTTACCCAGGCGTTCTTCAATTCCTTTCTCCATGTGGTAACGTCCAGAAACATTTATAACGATAGGTACATCATGGTACTTGGATGCATATACGAGCACTGTATCTCCTCCTGAGAGGAATGTAACAAAAATTGAAGATCTAAATTAGCAAATATGGATGACTGAAGTAGCTAATGTAAAAATGGCAGATGAGGTATATTAGCATGCACCAACCATAATCTTGAAAAGCAGTTGAATGCGAAGAAGATAAACAATATTCATGCAATGAAACAAACACACTTCAAGTAAGATCCCCTACCCGTCAAATGTTACATGCTCTACTAAGTGGTAATTTTCAATTTCATACAGTTATTCCTCCATTGAACGAAGTGTTCTAATCCTAATCTCTTGAACTTTTTGTGATTCGTAGCCCCATATAATCATTTCTTGCATCACTAGTATTGGCAACACTCAAACCACACAAACAAAAAGAAGTAAAAGAACTAAAAGTCTAAAACTTAGCTTTCCATCATGATGTAGAACAAAGAAAATGGATCCTGCTACGCTGACAATCTGCTGAAAGATGTATATAATGTTTAAGTTCTAATCTAAGAGAGATACAAGAGTAACCACCATACTTGAAAGCATATATATTATGATTTTACATACCTTTGCTGTGCCCAAGAATTCCACCTGTAACCCGTTTCATCCCCGAGAAATATTGGACTATAGAATGCAAATCATCAGCCTCTTTATTGTAGTTGCCAAACTCAAATGCACCTTCACTTTCACTACAGGAAAGACAACATTGTGATGATAAAATTAGCTAACCTCAATCTACGAAATGTAAAGTGAAATACACAATAAACAACAAGCAGTCATAAACACGAAACTCTATAGTTACAATTGCAAATGTTTCTTGTCTCTTGCAGTTAGAACCCCATAGAAGTGAAACCAGATGCATACCCATTCCCAGAAAAATCAAAGCGGAAAGCGCTGATTCCTTCTTTCGTTAAAGCATCAGCGACATTCAAATTAATGGGACATTCCTGGATATAGAAATTAAACTCATTCATATAATGAATCTAATGTTACAAGCAACTAAAAAGTAGTCCACATTAAGCAGATTATAACTCATTTAATGCTTTGCAGGTACAAACCTTATTGGATGTAAAACCATGGCATAAGATTATAACTTCTTTTGAACCGGTTTCATGTAAGATACCCACAAGATTTTCACCATACTTGTTTCTTATCACAATCCTTTGCTGTTCAATCACTGTAACATACAGAAACAAGAAAAAAACATAAATTAAAAAGTTCTTATCTTTGTAGTAAATCCACCAATTCCACTAATTGGTTAAGCTATAAACTGAATATAGAACACAAATTCATAAATTTAATTCATGATTAAACAGAAAATTAAATCATTTTTATGATTACTAATTGAATAACTTTAATTTTTTCTAAATGAAAATATGTGACCCTTTAGAGTGAGAAATGAATTAAGTGATTACCTGAGCTTTGGGGTTGAAGCGATTCAGCCATTGATAATTTGATCTGGTGTCTTGGAGAGAGTGAAGTAGAGAAAGAGTGTGGGAGCTGATGAAGGAGACTTTGAAGTGGGGAGTGTTTGGTTAGTTGAGTTCAGTGTAAGATGTGAGACTTTTTACTTGACAAGGAGTCAAGGACTAAATGGCACGGTGTTGCATAACTTTGCCATGGGCTGCTTGGAAATTAATAAATAAGAGAGAAAAAATATTACGGTAAATCTTTATTTTTCACCCTTCATTTCTTTCTTTCTTTTTTAGAAACACATAATCAACAAGAAACCTATAGGATTGTTTAGTTATAGTAATTCATAAATCCTCTTAAGTATAGGTGAAACGAAATGATTGATTAGTTTCCGTTAAATTTGAAGAATGTTCCAGCACATAGGATAAATCAGCCTTGCATAGTGAAACTTAAATCTGTATCTTTGAGGATCATCTTTTCCTTAAAGAAATTCTCTAGACAAGAAATCAGTTGGTTCATTAGTGGCGCAAAATAATTTTTGGGTTCTCTAGCTCACTGCTAGCTTTTAGTTAATAAACCCTTATGCACTCCATCAGATCCTAACCTTAGGTGTAATCACCCTTAGTGGTCGACGTCTCTTATTCTCTCTCTCTTATTGGGCCGACCGAGCGAAGCGAGGGAGGACCCTATATATGGTGACTTTGTGTCAAATGAATAGTGAATTTTTTTTCAATTTGACACAAAAAGATTGGGATTTCATGTCTTAAACTTTGTGAATACTCGAAAATACCCTCAAAAAGGACTGAGGCGTAATTGTTCTATTTCTTTTTCTTTAGATAATTTCGTAGATAAACCAAAGAGGAAGGGCAATCGCGTAATTTATCGTTGACGAAAAAAGGACACGGAGGTTGGAAATAAGAGAATTGTTCAGGGCGTTTTCGTCTAAACAGTGCAAAAATCGACCCCGAGGTCCCGGGATCGATTCCCACCCCCGTCCAAAACTTTCAATTGGTTTATTTTTTCTTCCAGTAAACTTCTTTCATCTCTCAATTTTCTCTGCGAATTTCATTATCCTCTTCATTCTCGATTCAAAGTATCAACAGAACCTGAATCATAAATAATCATCTCTAACTGTGTAATTGAAATCCCTAAAATTCATCTTCTCCCTCAACTCTCTTTCTCAAACTAGAGACATAATCATTAGCTTCAGTATTCACTCACCGGTGAATTCAACTTCTCTGATTTACATTTCATATTCCTCCTCTTCAGTGCACCACCACAAGGTGAACCAACACAACAAAAACCCTAACTTTGCATTTTTCCTCTACTTATTTCCCTTGTAAACCTAATTTTCTTCTGAATTTTGACTGTATTTATTTGTAGGAATACTAATGTGATTGCTAGTCCAAACTGTGCAATTGAAGGAAGGAAAGAATGTTCCGATTTTACAAGATTGTTCAATTACAATACCTTCTGGGGAGTTATGGATGCTTCTTGGACCTAATGGTTGTGGAAAATCCACCCTTTTGAAGGTACTTTCTTTCAATTGAACTAGGTTAAAAAGATGATCTTTTTAATGGCTTGTTTAGGTATGTGAAGATGGGTCTGCTGATAATGTAAATACTTGAAATGTAGTTTAGGTATTGGCTGGGTTGCTGCATCCAACTCATGGGAACATGTATGTTAAGAGACCCAAGAGCTTCGATTCCAGAATCCCGATCACCAGGTATGAACGAACATGAGACAATGGTTTTATGGTCGTTTTGTTCTTAGTTGGTATCTGCACTTTATAAAGGAACATTTCAGTTTATTTTCTAAAGCTAATTTGTGTATGAAAAAGCAATTGGACATTTTGTTCATGGATTGGGGGACCTAGGAATATGCTCATACAACGACCTTTGTTGCTCGTCTTGAGTTCATAATAGACGAATGCATTCCCTGGCCATTTGGTGGCTACTCAAGTTTTGAGATGGCTGTTCAATAATTCAACATTGTCAGACTATGGCTTGGCAGCATAACCAAGTGATTCTATCATTATAATTAGCGTCCGTCATCCTTTAGTAGCAGATATTGTGACATCAAGTTTATAAAAAGTAGGCATTGAGCAACCTATTTCTTAGAGATAGTAACCATCACCAAACTTCAGTTGAGTCGTGTAAAGTACATTACTACCTCTGTGTTTCATCTGTCACTTGGCTCGTATAATTGAATATCAAGCTGCAGGAATTGATGTATCCCTGGGCAGCAGGCTGATCTACTGTACCAGATTACTCATTGCATTTGTACTGTACTTCTGTAGGTGGTGCTGCCCACAGTTGAAGCAGATGTTGCATTTGTTCTTGGCAAATTTGATCTTGCTCAGGATGAAGTTAAATTTATCATGGTAGCTTCATAATTTGTTTTAGGTAAAGTATAAACCCTTAGTTCTGATTTCCCTAATTGATTATGACATACATAAATTGTTTTGCTTATAACTAGTTGTTAAATTGTTGGTTCGTGATGAATTTTGGATATGTTGTACCTGCATATGTCAGGAAGGTCTGATTAAAATTTGAGGTCGTTCTGATCACTTTAAGACCCTGAAACGATCGACTTAGCTAACTGCGTTTCTGTAGGATCTCAAGTAATGGTCGAACTGTTTTGCTCATAAACAAATATTTACAAGTTGGGTTGTTGCCAATTTTGGATATGTTATAATTAAGTATGTCAGGATGGTAAGGTTAAAATTTGGGAATTCGCTGACCAGTTTAAGACCCTGAAACGATCGATTGAACTAACTACGCTTCTGCAGGAATTTGACACCGGGTAGGGCTGTTTGAGCTCTTGTATAGAAGTATCTAACCGTTAGATTTTTCTGAAATTTTAACTGTAGGTTGCACATGGTATATTTATTGTCCTGTAAAAATTTCAGAAAGATCGGGCTACATTAGGTACCCCAATTCCTCTACTGGGTATGACTGTCTGTGCTGGAAAGCATGTCAGAATCTGGAAAGCGGAGTGCCTTGTACCACTGTTTCTAGTCGTTAGTGCCTTCCGAAACTTATATATGTTCTAGATTATGTTCGTATGTGTTTCTAACATGCATTCCATGAAGGTCAGGTAAATGAAACATCATTTAATACCTTGTGTGTTAGCACCTATAGACCTGATTTATATAGCATCATGATGACACTGTACATATATATGTCCAAGTCATATTAAGCATTCTCTTTGGCTTTTAAGTCACTGGAAAACCCTAGTCAGGTCTAAGCTTTGTGCACGAGGACTAGATATATCTGATTTGTGTCCTTTGTGTAATCTTCATCCAGAGACTTTCGACCACTTTTTCCATGAGTGTTCAGTCACTAACAAAATTTGGCAGTGGGTTTCTCAAAATTTGGGTCATTTGAATACCCAACAGTATGTGAACATAGAATGGGTTCTCCTCCATTCTAGCTTATGCCCACCATCCTTGAATTATCTTCGCCATTGTTTCGGTCCTTACTTACTTTGGGGCATCTGGTGTGTATGAAACAATGTTATTTTCCAGGGAAGTTCCTTTGATACTACACAGATTCTGAATCTTGCATACTCCCATGCTATTGAGTATACTTCTGCTCAAACTCACTTAGAGAAACCTACACAATTGAAACAAACGGGGCATCTAACATTTTGGGTTTTGCAGGCATTGGCGGAGTCATTCGAGACGATCAGGGAGATTTTGTGGCAGCCTTTGCAAAACACATTTACAGAAATGGGAACAACATGGCTGAGTTCCGAGAGATACGTGAGGGCTTAAGTTTGGTTCTCAACAGGAGTGTGTATGTCGAAAGAGACTCCTCTTACATCATCAGCTTATGTACAGGTTTGAAGAAAGTTCTGTGGTTTGGTTTTTTGCTAACATTCTGGCCGATATCAACTGTTTGGCTTCTCAGCTGGAGTCTGTAGTCTTTGTGCATAAGTATCGTGAAGGTAACGAACTTGCTAAAAAGGCAGCTAACGAAGGTTTATCTAATGAATGGTCATGCATTCCTCCTTCCTTTTTGTGTGATGTTTTAATGGAGGATGCTAGGGGAAGGGATTTT
>JAJJMA010043999.1:0-18159 GCA_023529015.1 Papaver nudicaule
TAACATTGAGATATTTTTTTAAAGTGCTTTTCAGCTTTTAAAAGCCCTGGCTAAATTTGGCCCAATGAGTGAGTATTTGGCCTCATGGAATTTTAAAGGGCTATTTAACCGTTGGTACCCAGCAAATGACCAATACCGGACTTTGGTACCCAATATTTAAAATATTAAGGGATGGTACCTGGATTGCACGTTGACCGTCAAAAACTCGGTTTGACCCGGTAATTTTCTATTTTCTATTTTATAATTCTTTGACCATTAATAATAATCGAGTATGTTCCACATTTAACCCTACACTTCCCATTTATACCCAGAAGAAACTCAACTAAAAATTCGGTTTCTCAAAGGGTATGAATTGAACTAATCTGAAGAACTAAAAAACAATAGATTTAGAATTGAATCATTCATACTCGAGGAGGTTTCGATTCTCGTTTCGAATTTCGAGTACCATTAATTAACAGTGAAAATGTTTTATACTAAGTTATATTGAAGGATTTCTTTTACAACTTAAAAAACTAGGGTTTATTATTGCTGGTCGGCAACGATCTCTTATCTTCTGTTTTTCTTAACTACTTCAGCCAAGAATAAAGAAAGGCCTTGAGTTGATGCCATTGGTGGCCAAGGTCTTGAGAAAGCTTTCAGTACTTATGGAGAGATCCTCGAATCAAAGTTAGCGCAGAGATCTGTCGATTGCGATGGATCGGATCAAATCGAAATGATTTGTAACAGCTTCTTCTTTACTATGTCTTTTACGATGGATTTCTGTTAACTCTATGTTTCTCTGTTACTTTTATTGAATCACCGAAAACGGTATGTTTGATTTCGTCCTTTTCTTTACAGAGAGGCTCATCGCAAACAACTATTTATATTGATTTCTGTTTCTGTAGTTATTTTGATTTTTGATTTGATCTGGCTTTTTGTTTTATTTGAATTTTTTAGATCAGAGTAACAACAGTTTTAAGAATCGGAAGGTATACGAGAGTTGGGTTTGCATTCAAATACAAAAAGAATTGGCTCAAGTTTTCGCTGGAAAATTAGTTAAAGAATATGTTCTTGCCGTTGATTTTTCTGTTGGTGAATGTCGGTGAATGACTGAATGGTGCATATTATAAAAACTGTAGGATTTGAATTTGATGATAAGAATATGGTTTTCACAGTATTTGTCAAGGTTTGAAACTTTAAATTACGGTTCATAAGATTATTAGGTTCAATTGGAACTTCATTAGGTTCTACTGAGTTCAGTAGGGTACGGTGATGATCCCAATTTACTGATCATTTTGTGATTACCAATGGGGGTTTAGGTTTCGTGATTAACAACGGGTTGAGATTTCTGGTTATAGAAAGGATTGAAAGAAGATAAGGTTCCATTGGGGGTAAATATGCAAGCTCGCAATGTTTTTTTAATCGAAATTACAGAAAATAGAAAATTAAACAGTCAAACTAAGACTTTAACGGTCAACGTGCGATCCAAGTACCATCCCTTAATATTTCAAGTATTGGGTACCAAAGTCCGGTATTGGTCATTTGCTGGGTACCAACGGTTAAATAGCCCTTATACTTTCTCTTAATGAAATCTACTGAATTTAAACCAATTACATAGTCCATCAACAATTAATTAATTTTTTTTTTACATAGTCTGGGGTTTTTCTTTAAACTTGAAGTCTGGACTCAAATATTGGTTGCAGCTGAATCTAGAAATGGTAGGTTGCTATGAACAAAATAATGTAAGGTCGGCCAAGCATCCATCTTGCTATTTGGTATCACTACAATCGTTATTATTCGACTAAACCGCACATTTCTTACCACCATTGACTAAAACATAAGCAAGTAAAACGCACAAAAAAGACTAATGGTGGAAATCTCAACACAAAATCCATATAATAATTCTGATTAGGCATATAATAATGCTATAGTTACTGAGCTACAGCAAGGTATGATCAAAGCAATGGTTGTGTTATAGGCACTAAAGCATGAAAACTAAAACACAAGACTTGGACTAGTAGTGACATTTGTGTCACTAATACAGTGTGCAGCACATGGACATAAACTACCACTATAGGACAAAAATATTACTTTAAGTTCTTTTTACATCTGTGAAAAGTCAAAGATTGGTAATCACCAAACTCATCTAAACACAACAGCGCACAACTTAGCATTTTCCCGCCCTGTGCTGGAGCACAGAGCGCCACCCTTCAAAACCGGGCCTGGTGGCAGAATGTGGTGGTGACAGTGGTGGAATGTGGTGGTGGCGGTGGTGGCGAAAATGTGATGGTGGTGGTGGCAGAATGTAGTTGTGGCAGTGGCGGAATGTGACGGTGGTGGTTGGTGGAGGTGGTTGGTCGTGGTGGTGGTGGTGTGGTGGTGGCGGTGGTGGAATGTGGCGGTGGTGGAATGTGGGCGGTGACAGAATGTTGTTGTGGAGGCGAGAGAATGTAGTGGCTGTGGCGGAATGCGGCGGTGGCGGTGGTTTGTGGCGGTGGTTGGTAGTGGTGGTGGAATATGGTGGAGGTGGCGGTGGTGGAAATTGGTGGTGGCGGTGGTGGAATGTGTTAGTGGTGAATGTATTAGTTGTAGTGTTGGTTGTGTGATAGAGAGTTGGGTGTAATTAGTAAAAAAAGATAGGAAAGGGTGATTATTAAATTTGATAAGGACTACTTGGTAATTTAGGGGGTATCCTACCAAAATCTCTTTTATTAAATTGACCAATTTTGTTACTCTATATTTTCCAAAAAAATGGTCACAAAAGGAACTCCCTCCCTACGGGTCCTTCGGGCCCTCCGGTCGGTCGGCCCAATAAGAATGCTAACAAGTTGGTAGACTTGCGTACCAAAAAATGAACAATCTAGAAATTAAAATTTTGGGCTTTAATTGGTTTAAGCTTTACTATTATAATACTCTCTCCGTCTCATTTTAACTGACCGCTTTGACTAAGTCAAAAAAATAAGGAGATCAAATGAATTTCCTATTGTACCCTTATTAAATATAGAGAGAATAAGTGAATTTCTATTTTTAAGTGGAAAATAATAAAGAGAAAACATATGACTTTATTTTTAAAAACTATAAAAGCTAAAAGAATTTAAATATTATCAAAAATATATATATTCATTAATTTGTTTCCAATTTATCTGGATATTTTTCAAGGGTATATTTGAAAGTTTGTTAGAAAAATACAGATATAATTAGAAGCTGGATACATTTTTGAGACAAATAAAAATAGTAATAAGGTCAGTTAAAATGTGACAGAGGGAGTAAGTTTTAGATCTCTAATTGGTTAATGTAAATTTTAATCAATGCATGTGTGGTGAAACCAACACAAGATAGAATACATAAGAGCTTGGTAACCTCTGCTAATAACAGCCTTAGACTTGACATAATAACATCCTTAGACTTGACATTTCATCAATCAATTGCCAAGAAAGATGAGTATTCTTGTAACTCAAGATACAATCTCTACTCACTCAAACAACTTCACATGAGATAACAATTTATTAAGGCCTAACCCGTATTAGCTACTAACCACTAATTAGGCATATGACATACAATATACTTTCAATCTAAAAAAACTCACCATATACTTATTTAGGACAATTATCATTGTAACCGGGACCTCCATAGTAAAAACCATAACCATTTGTACGTTTTTTGTCAACTTTCAAATCATAGCAATTTGGATTCGATACATACGTCTTAACATCTTCAGGGTCTCTGGCTTCGTTATTTTCATCAATTACTTGAACATGATTAAAAAAACTGGATATTCCAAAACCTCCTTCTGAAGGGAAATGACCGCTACCCATTTGAGTTGATGTATGTTGTCCTTTAGTTCTGGTTTTCTCATTATAGATTTCTCCACCGAATTCTATACGTACCGCTGTCTTTGATAATTGGGTAAATAGAGAACTTGGATAGTATCCCACATGAATACCTTGTACTTGTACCCACCAATTTCCACTATTTTGATCCTGCAAAACTATTAAATATCAATTTCCAGAACAAAATTGGCGAACTAATAAGACCCAGACACTAATATTCCACTTTCTTATACCTTATGTATACTGAAGGTGGCATCTTTTTGGTCGCCATTAAAAGTGAACATTTCCGTAAAATTGCAACCAAGAGCAATATCAGAAGATGTGTGCACAAAACCAGGACAGTCGAGGTTGGTGCAAGCATATCTGTAGTTGGTAGACTTAAAAAAAACAAAAAATAAATAAATCATGATGAAAGATCAGTGTAGATGGTCTTTGGAACCATTAATCGGTACAAATAATTCTAAATTTTCTCCTTCACGAAAGAGGTAATATTTTAATAGTAATCGAATATCGTAAAGAAAGAAAAAATCATACATTTAGCTTTTAGAGGAGTAACAATACTTACAGTCCATAGTATAAAAAATCTGGTTTGATAATCACCAAATCTAAGCGAGTACACCTTACATAGAAAAATTTAGACCAAAAAATTAAAATAAATTCAAGTTTGAATTGTATAAAGGTAAAATTGGATTGATAACTTACTTCCCATCCAGCTTCGATACTATTGAGGTCATCATTTTCTCCGGCAACAACCCATATTTGTGATACACTCATCTCATATTCTGATTCCATAACCGGATTCCAAAGATTTATGTGTGCTTGTGCTCCTAGAAACTTTCCGTATACCCTAATTACCGCGTACTATAGATAAGAGTTGTTAAGCACACAAAAAACTAATGTAAAAAATTAGTACGCCTATTATATACAAACAAACAAATTGCTAAAAATTTTCATAATAAAAACAATGACGTATAAATTATACCTCATGGCCGTCCCTGATACCGTTTCGCTGTAATTTACTAGGCTTCTTATAATGAAAAGGTTTTTGACGAAAATGTTTGCGCGAAAGCGTTGAATGGTAATGCTTTCCAACATTTCTCCGTATAGGGATAGTTCCACGTGGACACGTTCCATACTTATGCCAAGATTGCGTAAGTTGAAGTGTCCCAAAATTATTTAAATTTATGTTTTTCGCGTACATACTTGGTATCATCTGTTTCATATATTCCAATTTAAACAAAGCATTTCTCTTTAGAATTTCAAGTAAAAACATAATATTTTGTGTGAAAGGAAAAATATGTATTATACCTGTATTGTATGATTGTGAAGCAAATGATGATTAAGAGAAGGTTGCTTGTAAATATTATAACAATCGATGATTTCATCTTTGTCAACCTACACCATAAAAATCAATGGATATATGAATATGTAGAGAAGCACGAAATTGTTGTATAAACAAATGTTTACTATGATTTACCTTTATAGTTCCGATTATCGATTTATCCACCATATTCGAAACTTTTTTTCCGTCAACTAATATTTTTGGAGTTAAAATTACGATTATCTCCAGAATAAGTGGCCAACTAGTCGAATCGATGAATTTCGACATTATTGTAGTCCGAAGATTCTTCTCGAAAACCAATAATGCTACTCCATGCATATTGATTTATATATGATAACACATAATACATATACAAAAGCATTTCTTAGTTAGATTTCCTCATTAATTACCAAATCTAACCATTATTGTATTGCAGGTATTCTCACTCGAAATGTAAGTAATAATCCGACCAAAGTTAAACACACGTATGCATGTAGTTTTGAACTTTATCTAATATTAAGATTTCTTCATTAGTTAGTAAATCTTTAATTGGGTTTGTGAAAGTATTGGTTGACTTGCAACACGTGGGTGTGGGTCATGCTATAATGTAATAAGTTTACCCACTACATTTATGCAGAGATGATGATAGTTTTCCTGATCGTGATTGGGATCCTTTTCACATTCATCTACATCAATCTATAGATTGGAGGATTCAAGAACAATTACATGGTTTCTCTTCTTACAAGGTTCTTTTACTGCCGCACAGCGTTGCATCTGATTTAGGTCTTAGGATTCTGGTAACATTAAGGACATATTCAGAGAATCATCAGCTGCTTACCACCATGTTCTTCATCTGGGTTTTCTCTGTTTCCTGATAGAATTCTTTATGAATTCAGAAAGTAAAAGCTTACAGACAAAAGGACAGGACTTAGACTTTATACAGACACAAGCTCGACAGTTACAGTTGACAGCTAATGACAACTGTCAACAACTAAGAGGACCTAGTCAAGCTAATCTAAGACCGTACATAGCTGATCAAGATGATCCAGACCCTTCAGATACACACAGACTATACACACGAGTGTAACAGACAAAAAACAGATTGAGAGTGAAAAATACTGACACTCTTCTTACACCAGTAACACACTCTCTATTACCCTCCCGCAAACTGAAGAGGTGTCAGAACCTTCAGTTTGGACTTCAGAAACTCAAAACGTGGTGCTGTTAGACCTTTGGTGAAGATATCCGCAATCTGTTTCAGTGTAGAGAGATAAGTAACTTGAATCTTTTTAGATTGTACAAGCTCCCTGATGAAATGAAAATCCGGAGCTAAGTGTTTCATCCTGCTGTGAAACAAAGGATTTGAAGCTAAAGAGATGGAACTTTTATTGTCACAAGACATATGTGGTGCAGTAGGAAGAAAGATGTGCAGATCCTTTAAGATTGTACATAGCCAGACAATTTCTGCAGCTGTAGATGCTAAAGCCTTATATTCTGCCTCTGTGCTTGATCTTGAAATAGTACATTGTTTCTTAGCTGACCAACTGACAGGATTATCACCAAAAAATATGCAGTATCCACTGGTAGACCTTCTATCATCAATGGAACCAGCCCAATCAGCATCAGAGAATCCTTGTAAAGTATTGAAACCTTTAGTAAAGTACAGACCATGATCAAGAGTTCCCTTAACATACTTCAATATCCTTTTAGCTGCAGATAAGTGTGCTGTAGTAGGTGCATGCATAAACTGACAGACTTGATTGACAGAGAAACATAATTCAGGTCTTGTCCAAGTAAGATATTGAAGGGACCCAACTAGAGATCTGTACTCTACTGCATTAGAGAGTAATTCACCATCAGTAGCACTTAGCTTGAATCCAGCAGGACAAGGTGAAGAAGATGGTTTGATACCAACCAGATTAGTCTTTGCCAAGAGTTCCAGTGCATACTTAGTCTGAGATAGAAAGAGACCTTTTTCATTTCTTTTAACTTCAAGACCTAAAAAGAAATGTAGAGGTCCTAGATCCTTGAGAGGAAATTTGCTTTGCAAATGAGTAATAATAGCAGTACAATGAGCAGAGTCATTACCAGTGATGATTATGTCATCAACATAAACCAAAATTATGGTAATCTTAGTGCCAAATTTCTGAACAAATAGAGAAGAATCTGCTAAAGAGGGAATGAAGTCAACCTCAATGAGAACATCCATCAACTTCTCATACCATGCCCTTGGGGCTTGTTTGAGACCATATAAGGATTTATTTAGTTTGCAGACATACTCAGGATGTTCCTTATCAACATAGCCAGGTGGTTGTGTCATGTATACATCTTCCTTCAAATCACCATGAAGGAAGGCATTTGAGACATCTAGCTGCCTAACTTGCCAATCAAAATGAACAGCTAGTGAAAGAACTAACCTGATTGTAGCAGGTTTGACAACTGGACTGAAGGTGTCAGTGTAATCATGTCCCTCTAATTGATGAAAACCCTTAGCCACCAGCCTTGCTTTGTTTCTTTCCTTAGTGCCATCAGCATGCCTCTTAATCTTATACACCCACTTGCATCCTACTACATTGTAAGATGGGTCAGGAGGAACTTTTGTCCAAGTGTTAGCATTTTCTAGTGCTGCATGTTCAACATCAGATGCATCCTTCCATTCTGGTATTTTGCAGGCCTGAGAATAACATGTAGGCACAAAGTCTGATAGATAAGAAACATAAGCAGCTGGTAGTTCATACTTAGTAGAGAAGAAAACCTTAGGCTTAAAAATTCCACTTTTGGCTCTTGTCTGCATTGTATGAGAGCTGTCAGAAGATGGTGCATTTGTTGTAGTAGAAGTACCTGAAGTGATAACTGAATGCTCACCAGTAGTAGTAGAGATACTAGAATCACCAATAGTGGTAAGTGGAAAATCAACAAATTGCAGTTCACTTGATGTTGGAGATGATGCTGAAGTTAAGATATTGTAAGGAAAAGTATCTTCATGAAATACCACATGTCTGGAGATAAATACTCTTCCTGAAATTGCATCAAGACATCTATATCCTTTGTTTTGAGAGTTGTAACCAAGAAAAATACACTTAACACTTCTTGGGTGTAGTTTGCTGGATGTGTAAGGTTTCAACCATGGGAAACACAGACAACCAAATGTTCTCAAGAAATGATAGTCAGGTTGTTTGAGAAATAGGGATTCATATGGTGTAGAGTAAGATAAAGCTTTTGTAGGTAGTCTGTTGATAGTGTAGTTGGCTGTGGAAAGAGCATCAAACCAGTAAGACAGAGGTAGCTGAGATTGAATAAGAAAGGTTGCTTATGGCTTCTTCCTAATTGACACTCAACACATGAAAGTGGCTTATTGATTACATTTGAAAGGTGTATAACCTTGTGTATTCTAGACATAGACTGAAAAGAGGGATGAGCAAGCCTCCTATGCCATATTGTAGATGAAATTGGAGAGCAGGAATAAGCAGTTGGTGTTGAAGATGGCTGAATGTGTGCATGAAGAGGATATAGACCATTCTTACTGGGCCCCTTGAAAAGAATCTTCCCTGACTTCAAAGCCTTTACAGTAAAATCATTTGAAGTAAATGTCACAGAACACTCATTATCTCTAGTAAATTTATGAAAAGAAATGAGATTCTGAGAAGCAAGAGGAACATGAAGAATCTGTTGTAAACTAAATTTTTGATTAGGAACAGAGAGAGTAGAAGAACCAGAATTTAGAATTTGCATACCTTCACCATTAGCAGTGGTGATGGAATCAGCTCCAGAATGTCCTGATGTAGATGCAATATTTGAGACATTGGAAGTTAAGTGATGAGTAGCACCAGAGTCAACATACCATGGATTTTCACCAAGAATATTAGCAGATGCAAGCATTGCTTGTAAGTTTCTTGGTGGTTCTCTTCCTTGATAAGCAAAATTTATCCTATTCCAGCATTCATCAGCAGCATGACCATATTTATGACAGATTTGACAAGTTGGTCTGTCTCCAGAAGAGAGATCTGCAGGTCTTGGTACTGAGGTAAAGGAACCAGTGCTGTTTGTTGGAGAAGGAAGTATACCATTGCCTCTGCCTGTATGTGAATGTGAAGAATAACCTCTACCAGAAGAGCTAGAGCCATGATAGTAAGTAGATCCATGAAAACCTCTCCCTGAAAAATTGTGTCTACCTCCTCTCTGAAAATTAGAGGGATATCCTCTTCCATTTCCTCTTCCTCTATTTCCAGCAAAAAATGCCCTATTGGTAGACTCATTATGAGAACTAACAAGATCATTTGTGATAATGACTTCTTCAGCTAGTAGTAAATTGTGTAATTCTACACTATTGACAGGAGGATATCTCATTCTTAGTGATGAGCAAAATGACTTATATTCAGATCCTAAACCTTGTAGGGTGATTGCTACAATCTCATCATCTGAAACTACTTTACCACAAGCAGTAATTTTGTCAACTAATTGCTTAATTTCTCCAGTAAAAGAAGCAATAGATTTGTTGCCTTTCTTAAGATTCATTAATCGAGTTCTTAATTGAATAGAATGAGTAGAGGAGACTCTAGAGAAACGTTCTTCAATACCTGACCATAGCTGATGAGAAGTATCAGCACCAGCAAAGTGGCAGATGACATCTTCGCTGATCGTTGAATTAATCCACATACGAATGGTAGCATCATCTTCCATCCATTCAGTGTAAGCAGGATTTTCTACACCATTGTTTGTGTTTGCTCTTGTTGTAAATTGAACTGGACATTGATGAGATCCATCAAGATACCTCATCAATTTGTACCTTTGAATAACAGGAAGCATCAGTTTTCTCCATATTAAGTAATTGTCTTCCTTGAGTTTAATTGGTACCATAGAAGTTAATTGTCCGAGAGGAATTGTTGCAAAGTGACTAGCATTAGGATTTTCCATTTTTGAAGATGAAGCAGGAAAATCTTGTATCATAAAAGAAAATCAAGAAAATCAAGAAAAGTAGATCTGAGAGAGAGGAATTGAAATCAAGAAGTAAGATCGAAGAGAATTGAAAAATGGATATGATGAGGATGATATTTGAGTTTCTGAAAAATGAAGAAGAATGAAGCTTCTCTGAAGCTTTAATGGAGGTTACCAAGATCGAAACCCTCAGACCTTAAAGGTTCTGAGTCTGATACCATGATAGAATTCTTTATGAATTCAGAAAGTAAAAGCTTACAGACAAAAGGACAGGACTTAGACTTTATACAGACACAAGCTCGACAGTTACAGTTGACAGCTAATGACAACTGTCAACAACTAAGAGGACCTAGTCAAGCTAATCTAAGACCGTACATAGCTGATCAAGATGATCCAGACCCTTCAGATACACACAGACTATACACACGAGTGTAACAGACAAAAAACAGATTGAGAGTGAAAAATACTGACACTCTTCTTACACCAGTAACACACTCTCTATTATTTCCATGGATCCTTTTGTGGTTAACCGAGTCGCGACGACTCAACTCAGTCAGCTCAGAGGAAAAGGACATGCTTGGGGGACTAACTGAACCCACTGCACTGGTGTCATACAGGCAACTCACGGGCATGAGGAGACACATGACAGACATCAGGGGGGGGGGGGGGTTTCGGTCTTCTTATCGTCTGTGGGATAAAAATCATGCGAATAAGACATTTATTCCCACAAAGATAAACCGCCAGCTCTCGCCTCCAAACTTAGCACGTGGATTTAGGAGTTTCTTGACGGGTATCCAAGGGAGTTTACGTATGGACACATACAGACATATGACAATAGGCACGTACAGAAGTTAATGGGTTGGTTTTTCCCACAAATAGTTGGGACCCATTTGGACTCACATCAGGAGGAGGGAGACCAGAACATGCACACTAAGCCAGATGTTCAACAGTTAGAGAATGATGCATGTCTGCACAAGTGGGATACGGGAGGAAGAGAAGCGGAACTGCGATACGAGTACATGGGCAGGTTTTCCCTTGAATAGATGGGGCGCAGGGGTGGATTCAGTGGAGTCGTGAATTTCTCTCAAGCCCAAAGCAACAGGCCTGCCAATACTTACAGTTAAAATTTACAGGGCCTCTTCCAGTTTTTCTGCCACGCCATCGTAGGAGTGTTCTTCCTCATAGTATCTTATGATAATTACTTCTTAAACGATTGGGGTTCGATTTCTTTACTTCGGAAGGGTCTCATTCCATGGGGGATATTTCTTTCATCATTTACTCGGTGGTCTTCCAGTTATCTACCTATTTGTGCTTTCTGTTGCAAGTTATGTCTAGATGAGTGTGTTTAGTCTATAATAGTAGCAATCTGTTGGTGTGTTTAGACTTTGTTAATAGTGGTTTCAAGGTGGTTGTTGGTGTTCTGCTCTCACATTTCACACTATAATTTGGAGAGTTGTCTTCTCAACAGTTGGTTGGAAGATTGGTTGTGCTTCTCCCACATTACACTCTTATATGTGGCGAGTTGTCATCTCATCAGATCAGGCTACTCCTCTGGATAGCCACGGCATATGAGTGGCATGACTTGTTCGGGTCTTTTGTAATATGCCTAGTTCTATTAGGTTTGCCGGTTGTACTATTGTGCTCATCATGTTTAATACTCCCTCCGTCCCACATAAATTGAGCTAGTTGGGATTTGCACAATTATTAAGGCAAGCAAGAGAGAGATTAGTTTTTTACTGTTTTTTACCATTATACCCTTATAAATAAAATTTAGAAATGACATATCTCTCAAATTATGGCACGTATCTTTGTAACTTTATATCATTCAAAAACATTTTAAAACACCTACGCAACGAGTATAAGCATGACTATGAAATTATAAATATTTATCATATTAAGATAGTCATAAAAAAGGGTAAGATTAGAAACATGACCTTTATTATAGAACTAGCTCAATTTACGTGGGACAAAATCAAAATAGAACTAACTCAATTTATGTGGGACGGAGGGAGTACGTTCATGGCCTTTTTCTTCAAAAGAAAAAAAAAAAACCTGGCTAAATTAATAAAACAAAATAAGGACATTTGGAAGTAAATTTAAAACCTCTTATACACGTATTTACCAGAATGGCTAATATGTTTTCCGAAGGGGATCCGTGAACAAAAGGTTTTGACAAAATATTTTGACAAATCATAGTATCCATTAGATTATAAATATCTAATGGTTTAAATCATTGTTGTCGTGGCATTAAAACTAACATTATTACTCGTTTGGCTCATAGTAATTAAGAGTGATTTTTGTAAATAAGACCTAAAGAAAAAATATCGGGAAGTATGTACTTGAGTTTTTGCTTTCATGATCCATGTCTATGATTAGCTTGATCATCGATGTCTATGATACAAAGTAGATATTTTTTTCATTGACCAATGTTATCGGTTTCCATCTTTTCCCTTATCATTGGGTTCTATGTATGAAACACTCTCATAATTTGAGTCTGTGTGGTGATGAAGTGGTTGGACGAGCCCATCTTTGAATGAGCAGCTCCATTAAGATTTAGAAGTGACCGGTCCCCTTCACAGAAACACAGTGTTTTTCTTCCTTCAAGCTGTTTCGGTTGGTGCAATTCAAGCAAGAATGAAAATGGAAAAGAGTCAAAAACAACCTGTGTTATCCCCCTGGTTTGATTTAACCAATCGTTGATTTAATCAGAACATCGAAATGTGATGATAGCTCCAAAATCAAGGATTATTTATACGATCTCAAATCTAATTCTCAACCAATATGTAATTTTCAATTCATTGGATTTTGATTCTCGCATGGCAAGAAAACTAAAGCTTACACTTACAAGAATTAAATCGATCAGAACCTAGGGTTAGAGTTAGACTCTGTGTACGAAATTTTACTTAGGTATGATTTAATCTGTTTGAGCCAAACACGCAATACAGTTATTTACTCTACCACATAACTGATTAACTGGACCGTTAGATGTTTTTAAATCTAATGGGTACTATGATTTGTCAAAAGGTTTTGTCAAAACCTTTTGTTCACGGATCCCCTTCGTATGTTTTCAATTAATTAATGTAGAGATGTAATTAGGATTCAGTTACATTAGATTAGTTATAGCTATAGATTTTTTTTTGTTAAAATGTGTTAAAGAATAAGAAGTTGGAGAGAAAAAAAGGTTTTGGTGATTGATCTACACCAAAATGAACAAATTTTTTGTAAATAAATGATCCGCAAGATCAAAAAAAAATTATTTATCATAGTGCAAATTTATAATGCAGTAATATGAATAAGACTTTAAAACCCAATACCTATAATCATTTCATAAGAATTAGTTGAGAATGGTAACTTGTTTCTCTTCGGAGATGGAGGCAGTCATGCGAGGTTGAAGACTTAAGAGAGACAAGTTTTAGGAAAAGATAATGATTGTATTAATTAATTTCTTGTTTGCAACAAATTTTGAATTACTCAGCTTTATTTGATTCTTGTATCCATATGATATAAGGGCAAACTGATCCAAAAGAATTTACAGCTTCAGAATCCCACATATTATTGTGAAAATACAAACACCAGCGAGCTGAAATACAAATATTAGAGTAATAATAAAATGAAGGAAAATAAAATTACTGCTCCACAACAACGGAATTGAAGACTCGAAGCTGCAGGTGATACTTCAGAATATGAAAAATAGTGAAAAATACATGCGCCGTGACCTGGGTTTGCCGTAGTGATTCTAGCGTTCCCCTTGAAGTCACAAGTCCCGGGTAGCATTCCGTAATGCTGGTAATATTCATTAAACGCATAACTGGCGTGTGCAGCAGGCGTATTGGGCTCGTAACATGTCTGCCCTTCCTGCAAATTAAGCTGAACAATCAACTTTTGGCTGTCCGCAAACCCAATCCAGTGCGGCCAGCAAGATCTTTTCATCAGCCCCATCTTTAGCAACACAATAAGTCGTCTCATTGGCTATTACAACCTTAGAACCTGCGAAATACATAAATTGATTTAGTCTCAAACTATTATTTGGATCAACCTAAAGACACCCAAATCATGAAAAGTAAAACAACTCAAAACTGAAAGAATGTCTAATTTGTGCTCCTCCCCATCAACAAAATTGACATTGAATGGGCAGGGTAGAAGCATGCATACAAAAATCTCCATCACAGGAACAAAAGAGTAAGGTTCTTTTCCATTTTCTAAACTAAGCTATTTCTTTGTTTCTTTAACTAGTCTTTAGTTGTAACTACATGGTTGACAAATATATATATATTAGACTCTAAAGGCTAGCTACTCATGCATGAGAAACTGAATAAATGTTCACCAGACCTGTCATATTCATGGCTGGGGAAGTGAAGTTGTAAGGAGGTTGGGGAGACTTGACTGGTGGTGGGAGAGACGAGTAGATGTTGGTGGCTGGTGAGGGTGGTGACTGGTAACGATATGGTGTTGGTGGTGGATTACAAGAAACGGATCCTATGTTGTAGAATACACATGTGTTGATTTTTGGATAACAATATGGAGATATACAAGCATAGTATCGCCATTAGGGGCGTTGCTCGTATAGAGCTCCTAGAACTCTAGTAGATGAAGCAAGACTAAATTCTCTCAACCTCATTGTTTATTAATGTTCTTGCTTTAATCAATTACAAAAATTGGTTGAGTTCCTGCTTAAATTACTCACTTCTTGCTTGAATTAATCAGTTCTTGCTTGCTTCAATTGAGCATACAAACTGCACATTTATAGGCTACATTTGCCATTCTCTATGTCCCTCTAGAATATTCATTTTCTAGACTTTTCTTGTATTGTCTCTGACAATCCCTATTTGACACACTAACCGACCTTCTAGACTTTTCTTTCTAACCCTTTTCAGACTATTGAACACTCTATATTTCTCTGGACATTTCTATTCTATGCCGACTAACATTCTAGTTTACATTACAAGTTCACACTGTAGACTTTTTTCTTTCTAGCTAAGTCTTCCATCATACTCTAGACCCTTCTTATAACCGACTCAAGCTAATTTAGAAATCTTTGGACTTGGCTTTATCTGCCAATTACAAATTAATTCCAACAACATGCTACAGCAATCACATGTAAAAGTTGAAGGCATAGAGGACCTCGGCCGCTACAAGTATTTCTCATTTTATCAACGTTGGTATTCTTGTTTTTCTAATGAAAGCAAATTTTTCTTGTTTTCTGACTTCTTCACTCTGTCACAGAAGAGAAGAATGTGATTAGAGGCTAGAGCGGAGTAGAGAGACAGAGAGGAGAAGAAGAAGGTAGTAGTGCTTTTTTGTATGGAAGAGTATAGATTGTACGTATTTATAAGTAGTGCACTCGAGACCCTTCATTCTCACGCACTGGTTGTTCAAAGTTAAAAGTAAATCCATTATGATCCATTAGAGGATTTACTTGCAAGTTTGAGAGCAAAAGCCAATTCATTGATCTTCTTGCCTATTTAGAACTTCTTTCTCTTTAGTATTAATTAACTTTGTTCCATTGCTTCTAAACTCTTTTTCATTGCTCTTTTTTGGGTGGGTTTCTGCAAATGCATTGTGTGCTCTTTTAATACATTTACTCTAGCGCTGCTCGAAAAAATGAAAAAAGACGAAGTCATTCATTGAGAAGGGTGGGTGATGTGAATTCAATAGGACATCATATGGTGCTACGTATTCTCTAATACTGCTTTAAATTTCCTTTGTCACACAAAATACCAAAGAGTCCATAAGTGAGTGTGATGGGTTAGATAATGCTTACCATCAAATAACCATTTTGAACAAAGAGCCAATAATAAGAGAAATTATGTGCATGGAGATGGAGTACTGATATCTTGGAGTTATCTTGATTGCACTGATGTTTATATTATGTGTCATGGAAGTTGACAGCAAAACTATCTTCTACATTGCAATCTCTACTTGCAATATAGGATGGCATTAAATGTCTGACACGATGGCTGTTAAACGTCAATTTGATCTGGTAGAACGTCGAATCGAGCTAGCTAGAAACACGTATGAGGAACTACGTACAAGGAAATCAAGCAACCAACCACGCCTTATCGTTGTTTAAAGCATGCATCATTAACTAACAATTCCATAAAATATAATCTTACTATAATGTCATTATGCATTGAAGACATACAATGGTTTAAATTTTTGTTTATTGCAATTAGATGATGAATGAGTGCGCTAAGAAAATCTTTTGTGCAAAAGACTAAAAGAAAACTCGATTACCGAAGAGCCAAAAACCAACAAAAAACAGCAAAAAAAAAAAATTAAAAAAAAATGATAATGAGCTAAACATATTCAGGAAGAAAAAAAAAACATATTCAGGAAGATCAAATCTTTTTCTCTAATTCGGCGTGATTTTATATTCCAAAGATACTGATTTTCTCTTCTTAACTGAGTACTAGATTTCTCTCAAGATAAGCTTCTATATTCCATTTGAGGTGTGCAATATGCTGGATCTCAGTGACCTTGCATTTGTTACTCACCGGGTCATGTAAAACTAAACTGCAATTCCTGCCATGCGTTCTGTCGGTTGTTACGAATAAAACTTCACCATTCTTAAATTCCCACAGTAATTTCATATTGTAATAGGAGAACCTCATTTTAATATCTGGGATGAGCTCGGGTTGGACAATGAACATTCTAGTCCATGACTCTTTCATTGAGTAATTCTTCATCACCCATACTTCAACTTCGAAGTTAAAAGAAGGTTGTTGTATTGCGCAAAGGCACCCTCCTAAAACACCCAATGCAATGCGGCCTTTCAACAATTCATCGACTTGTGGGGAGACTGCTACTTCGTTGAAGTTGTCGCCATGGATATCAAAAGAAACAATACGTGCTTTCTTGCATTGAAGTCGTCTCGCTATCCAGTGAAAAGCTCCACCAACAAATACTACTTCAGCCTTGCAATACATACCTGTAGTATCGATATCATGAGGATATATTTCATAAGGCAAGCTGTTGGGTAAGGTTTTCCATGAATTTGATTGTAGTGAATAAACCTGAATTCCACAAACATGACAGTCTTTACCCATATAGTCAGTAGTACAATAACGGGTAGCCACCACAATAACGTAATCATCGGTATCGCAATCATAACCAAGCCCGTATGAAGTGGATGCATATTCATCTAGCTTCTTATAATATTCAAGTCCATGCTTAACTTGATCTTTAACTTCTGGAATTACTATTTCCTTGAACTCTTTGGTACATGGATTCCAAAGCCAATGACTTTCCATAGGACAATCTTTATAGTCATTCAAGGAATACAGGAAAGCTTTCAACAAAATCAATCCATTACAAGAACCGAGAATGTCAATCTTTAGAACATAATCTTCGACTGTTGAAACCATCTTAACATACTCACCACCGTGGGTATTTTCAAATACTGTAAATAACGATGACTTTGTTATAATGTGTTTAACACGGCTTTTCATGAACAAGGGATCGTTGAATAAGTTGTCCCAGTGTTTACAAACGCACCTGAATCTGTACATTGATTTCGCAGGTAACAGTGATAGTATGTCGAAAACGATATCACCTGGGAGGTTCGGCATGACCAAATATGCAGAGAAACGGATGGTTTCAGGGTTTAGGGTTAGGGTTTGTATCTTGTAGTTAACAAGGAGGTGAATAATCAATGTGTATATGTATAGTCGGGGATTTTCAAAGTTTGGATCGTGTATTCTAGCGGATTTGGGTCTTAGTTTGATCCAATATAGTTTTCGGATCGTTGACTCGTTAGGCAAACTAGTCAATTAGCTATTCAGGATCGTGGGAAATTTGACAAAACGTTCAAGCTGCAGATCACGTATGATTTGTGCTAATTACTGTTAACTAAACTTTACATTTGAACGCCTCATCTTTCTTGCTCAACCAAATACAAAACCAAAATCCGGTTTATGTTTGTCGAACTTGAAATACATGCAGTGACTACAAGTCCAAAAGATATTGGCAATGAGAATAGAAAGGCTGAGCTCGAGCCATTGTAACGGCAATTCATGGGACATCCAACCATAGGGAAAATGTAATTAAGACCCTTTCCAAGTCATCTCTTATCTGCTGTGGAAGAGTCCTCGACTA
>JAJJMA010044013.1:0-11559 GCA_023529015.1 Papaver nudicaule
AACCAAAGGAGAAGAAGATGCGGCAGGAGATGTAAATGGTAGAAGTTTTTGCCGCAGGAGATGAAAACTAATGTGAAAGTAGGGTTTGAGAAAAAACTTGTATACCCGTATTTGGGTCTGGTCTGTCGAGTTTCACACACCGTAGGGTTTACCTTGTCTACCAAATTTACACCGACCATAATGTACACATCAGCTGTTTTTGATTGGTTGATAATTCCTATGGTGGGGCCTCGAGCTCTAATATTCGAGAGCTTGATGGAAGAATGAATGTGGGCGAGCTATTTGGTACTCCTATTATTGTATTAATTATAGTGTACCAGAGCTTATTTTTTTCGACACCAAACCGCCAACAGCCTGATTCATTAGCTTGAGGTTACAAACACCTAGACCACCTTTCTCTTTTGGAGCGCAAACCAATTCCCACTTTACTAAGTGAGATGTAGAAGAACCTGAACCTGATTCCCAAAGAAACTTTCGCATCTTCTTCTCAAGTGTATTGATAACAGACATAGGAGCTTTGAATAAAGAGAAGTAGTACATAGGTAAAGATGATAAGACACATTTTAACAAAGCAAGTTTACCACCTTTAGTAAGGGTAATCTGTTTCCAAACAGAAAGTTTAGCATCAAACTTCTCAATTATAGGATTCCAAATCTGAATAGAGTTGGATTTAGCTCCAAGAGGCATACCCAGATACATAAAAGGCAATTTATCAACTGCACAACCAAATTCCTCCGCCCAAGTTTGAAGTTCTGGAATCTCACCAATAGCAATAAGTCTTGTCTTTGTTGTGTGAACCTGCAATGTACTCAAAGCAATGTAAAGCAGAGAAAAGATTATGCCTTAACATAGAACCGATTACAAAAGAATTTCAAACTTCTATTGTTTTGGAAAACAATGGAGATTTTGCGCATGCCATCAACAGTAATCCTGCTGCCAGGGAGGGTGTGATAAAGTCGAAGCCATTAATGGATGCAGTTGTCAAGGTGTTTTGTGCTCATTCAGCACCAAATTTCTCACTTCCATGGCAACGAGTCCGTCAGTATTCCTCAACTAGTAGTGGGTTCATAATAAGTGGGCGAAAGGTATTGACAAATGCTCACTCTGTAGAGCTCAGGTGAAGGTCAAGAAGAGCGGATCCGATGTAAAGTACTTGGCTACAGTGTTGGCTATTGGAAACGAGTGTGATATCGGTACTCTCACTCCCTCATTTCAATAGTTTCCTTCCTTTCAGATTCATTTGTGATACTCCGAGAGTTTTTACTTTTGTTTGGTGAACCAGCGATGCTGACAGTAGAAGATGATGAGTTTTGGGAAGGTGTTTCACCGATTGAATTTGGGCCGTTGCCTGCTCTACACGACGCAGTCTCTGTTGTTGGCTATCCAATCGGAGGAGACACAATTTCTGTCACAAGCGGTGTAGTGTCACGCATAGAGATCTTCCCTTATGTACAGGGTTCGACCGACCTACTGGGGTTGCAGGTTATTGACTGATTTGGGATCAGTATATAATTTCCCTTGAGTTATGAACTGCCCTTTCATATTCTGCTGATAATTTTCATTTCTCGGTCACTACTTCAGATTGACGCAGCTATAAACTCAGGAAACTCTGGAGGCCCTGCTTTTAGTAATAAGGGAAAGTGTGTGGGAATTGCATTTTCAGTCCAGTAAACGTGAGGATGTAGAGAATATGGGCTATGTTATTCCAACAGCCGTTGTTATGCACTTCATTGAAGATTATGAGAGGAAAGAGGAATATACATGTGCTTTTACTTAAAAGTTCTAGTCTGACCATTGCTTTGGACTTCTATGAATAATTATTACTCTTCTTGCCTGAAACTCTAAGCAAACTGTTACATGTCAGGTTTCCCGTCCCTCGGTTTTGAGTGGCAGATAATGGAAAATCCTGATCTGCGTATGGCAATGGGTATGAGTTCACATCAGAAGGGTGTTCGTAGTACAAGAATTGAACCTATATCGCACTTTCATATTCTGAAGCCATCGGATGTTATCCTCAGCTTCGATGGAGTTGATATAACTAATGATGGAACAGGCAAGGAGATCTTTGTTTTGTTGCTTTTGTATTCTTCCTCGCTTATTTTTGTGATACATATTTTAATTGTGTGCTTCATATTTATGTCTAGTTCTCTTTACTCATGGAGAACGTATCGCTTTCAGCTATCTCGTGTCTCAGAAATACGCAGGGGAAAACGTTATTGTCAAGGTTCTCCGCGATTCAAAGATTCTGGAAGTTGATATAAAACTAACTACCCCATACCGCTCATCCCAGAAAACATCAAAACTCCTTCATACTACATTGTTGCTGGCTTTGTCTTTACAGTTGTATCCCTTCCGTTTCTCCAATCCGAGGTGCGTGACTCAACTCTATAGCATCATCGACATCTTCCCTTTCTCTATTCAGCAGTGTGCACGTAGGATATATTACCAGACACCACAAGATTTAACATTGCATCTGTTTAGCCGTATCGCATAACAATGTCAACTAAAAGATTCACACTGTTTTTTTGGCATAACAAATTCATAAAACAAAACAATTCCTATAAAACGACCATGTATGCACTAAAACAAGGACACTTTGTTTTGCTTGCATCCAGAAAAATATCGAAAGTAATGTACTTATGAAACTATATGACAAGTACTTGAATGGGATGGCGCAATCAAGAGACGAACAAATTGTGGTGATCTCCCAGGTTTTCAATTCTTTACTTTAAATCCAATATTCCATTTCTTACTCATATGCTGTAGCTTAGTCTTAAAGGTTAGTTGTTACAATGATCAGTCACCTTACACATAAAGATGATCTATGCCAATTGGCAAATCTGTGTAGGTGCTTGCGCGGACATCAACATTGGGTACGAGGGAATTGCCAGTACTCAGGTTAAGGAAGGACATGGCACACTAACTGCAACTGTTTTTATAAAGTCTTTTTACTCTCTAGACCTTCGATTTCTGAAACTTTACTCTCGTGCAAACTTGTTTAGGTTCTTGGTTTCAATGGCAATCCCGTCAGAAATCTTAAGAGCTTAATGGTTGAGAACTGTGATGGTGCCTTTTTGAAGTTCGAGTTGGATTACCAGAAGGTCTCTCTGTTTTGCTCTCACTCCCTCCACTACGTTCAATTATCACCCAGCTACAGTTTCCCATGTCACTCTTCCTAACTGTTGTGTGCTCTCTGTTCATACGCAGATAGTTGTTCTACAATCTAAGACAGCCAAGGCAGCAACACAGGATATTCTTTCCACTTATTCTATACCTTCAGCGATGTCTGCCGATCTCAAGGCATGAAACAATAGCGCCATGCAGGTGCAGGTGCCCACCCTAGTTTATCTTTGTCAGAGAATTCTGACGAATTGAGATTTGACTATGTCTTGTAAATATGATATTCTCATTTTCGGCCAGGCCTCAGTCTATTTCAGATGTGATCCATCAATGGCAGTGTGAAGCAAATTAATGAAAGAAGACGATATATGATTTCAGCATGGGTCCTCAAAAACACCAGAAGATGAAAACAACACTGTAAGAAAAATGCACCAAGTAACCATTCGTAAATGTTTCAGTGGTTGCACAACACAATCAGAAGATGATCTTTCTCTCTATTTTCTTTCTCAATGACACCTTACACATTTATTAAGTATCATGGATTCTCACTTACCCTCCTTTTATGTGGATAGCTACTTTCCTAGTCATTCCAATTTCAGTTGTGAATATTGAGAAACCAATTGTCCGGCAATGATTTATCTTTATACTTCTCTGAAGCTCCATAAGAGAGGAACATATTGTGCTGGTGGTGGTCTCACCCCATCACCTGCATTGGTTACGTTAACTTCCTTGTCATTCGCTTTCTTTTCTTTCGACTGTCCCCATATAACACCATAAAATCCTAATACGATTATTACTGCTCCAACCAAACTGCAACCCACATAAATATGTTCAGAAACAATTCCTCAATTGCGGAAGAAAAAAATGTCGAAAACAGATATACCTTCCGAGATGGAGTGTATCACCAAGGAAGATAACACCCATAATGGCTGCAACAGCTATACCTACAGGAGTAAACATGGCTACAAAAACCGGGCCTTTCTTATGCAAACACCATGTTTGTATAGTTGGAGTAACTACACTCCCAAAAAACGCCTATACATGCAATAGAATCTCTTATGGTTATGGGTGCAAAACAAAAGTTTAAAACAAATTTGCAACCGAAGCATAAACCACTAAGTTAATTTGCTTACAGAGTAGATAATCGCGACGAGTTCAAGATTAGGTGCCAGTTTCCAAGCATTTGGGTTTCTTTCAGCAATCAGAGAAACTGCTAGACATTGAATAGTTGCGAAGAAGCTATTGAAGGAGACTATTATCATCTCTGCCGGATACATTTTCACAGTTGCTGCCTGGAGTCGACAAATATGTTACAAATTTTACATTGCTTAAATTCTGATTGTTATTTTTCTGTTGGTGGAATTAGAAGTTGATAATAGTACCTGAAAAATCTGCCATACTGAAGAAGATAAAGATGCTATTGCAAGGAAAAGTCCTCCAAGGACCCAATGGTTTGATGTCAAGGAATTGAGATTGGAGGAATCAAGGGATACTACTGAAGGAAGCTGCAGAACCTCATCAGAAGTAATCGAAGGCGACAATAGATTTGTCCCAAGTGAAGGGCCTTTATATAGAGTAACACATAGTGCTCCAGAGATTGATACTAGTGTTCCCATGACCATTATCTGACTTCTAGTGCTTCTTATATCAAACTTCTCCATCCTTGAAAACAAAAAGAATTTTTATTTGCTTATAAATTGACAATTCTGTTGCATATCTTAGTATTTTTATCGGCAATGGGAAAAATAATTTACCTGAAAATGAGGGTAAGAATGAAGGTGAAAGCCGGGGTCAAGTTATTAAGAGCAGACCCAAGAGTTGGAGAGCTATAGTTTATACCAGTGAAAACACTGTTCTGCAGTAAAGTTATCCTGTGCCAGCCAAAATGTGGTACAAAATTTCTCTATAGTCTATACATTTCATTTCAACTTGAATGATCAAATAAAATGTAACCCATTTCATAATACAACCAGAGAAAGTAAACGAAAAGAACGAATTGTGGTTTAAATTGAAAGTTAGTACTAACCCAATTAGACCAAGAGTGAAGAATCTACAGAGAAGAGAGAGCGTGAGAGGATGTCTCTTTGTCCTGCAAAAAAAAGTTGAATTAAGAAGAAGAAGAAGAACATGTTAGTTAGTGTTGTACACACTGAGTAAACTATATGTGAAAAGTAGTACCTGTGAAAGATGAAAGAAGATGGGAGAAGGATGAGAGTAGCAAGAGCATTTGAGTGAACTACAAATACAAAGTGACTCATTCCTTTATCCATGGCTGCTTTACTTAGTGTTGTTAGACCCACATCGAAACATACCACTGCTACCATTGCTACATATGGCAACCCTTCCCACAAACTTTCATACCTGCTCCTCATCTCTCTTCTGTCGATCAATCTCTCACTCACTCAACTCTTTGAAAATGGGTATAGAGCTAAAGGTGATGTCTCGAAGCAAAAATCCTTCTGTTTTGGAATCTTGTTAGATGGCTAAATTACTCCTCCATCAAATATACCTAAAACCTGTGAATCATGCACTTTGTGTACGGTATTCGGTCCATGTAGAGTAGAACAAAAATGGATGTTCGGGATGTACTCCGCCATCAAATATACCTAACACCTTTTGATTTCAAACTGTTCGATTTAAGCCGAACTGAAGAGGGAATCTTTTTCTTGGTGTGTTCCGAATTGGGTCTGAACCAACATGACATATGAAATTTTGTAGAGCGTGACGTGGCACCACCACCACCCTCAGATCTATAGGGGGCACCATTTGATTATTTTGTGGGCTCTTCCTCTGTTTTCTTCTCATTTTTCTCTCTCTATCTCTCTCATCTTTACAAAAGGGTTTTTTACATTTATGTCCCATTTTTTTTTCCTGTTTACAAAATTGTCCCGTTTTTTTGGAAACTTACAAACTAGTCCCGTCACACAAAATTCCATCCAGTTACAAGTTAACTGGAGTTAACTGACAGGTGGCAGATTTAAAGCCACTTAAGTGGACTAAAATACCCTTTAGTCAAATATTAACGGAATATTACCACCATAGAAATTTTACCCGAGTAAGTCCAACTTACCACCATTGAACGACAGTCGAGACCAGCACTCCCAACAGTCATCTTCCCCTGCAATATAAAACCACCACACAACTTCTAGCAAAAGAGTAAGGTAACAAAAACTCCTAGCAACAAAGTAAAGTAAACAAATATTGAAAAAAATTACATCTTTGCAAATGCAATGTTAAAGTTGCATCTAACGGCGTAAGTACTACCATTTATTAATAATTTCGAATCAAAGATCCAAAAACAAAAGATGGGAGATAATACCCAAACCCTGTAGTCTCGATAGAAACTGAACTAAAACATAAACAACAAATTCAAGAAAGGTCTAAATGCAAAAGTAAAAGCAAACAAAAAAAACTTAATCCAAACTAAATCTCTCTTCCACTGAAAACACACTACTGTTGAGCAGCTTTCCTTGGCTTCTTACTTCAGGCAAGTTCCACCAGAACTTCCAGCTTCAGCTCTAGTCCTCTTCCTTGAATTTGAACCAACAGCACCTCCAGCACAGGTTGTCTTGTTGTGACCAGGAAGCTTGCATATGCTGCAACACCTTGCTTTCTTCTCAGATATGGTCTCACTCTCATCATATCCCTGGTTTCCTAACCAGTAGTGGAGGAACAATAACTGTTCTCGGCTGCATAAGAGAAGTGCAATCGAAGTTAATATTGCATCTATCAAGAGGATATAAGCCAAAGGAAAGGTTGGCAAGAAGAAATGGTGACAGATTCAAAGCAGTTGTCTTTCCTGCAAAAAGAAACAAGAGAAATTACTACCAACATCAAAACGGCTACAACAGCAATATAGACCACACATAACAAACATAACTATTTAAAATGATTTAAAACACAAATGAGAAAAGTGAAGTTACCAATGACATACTTGGATAAGTTGTACTGTAGAGGGGGTAGGGAATAATGATAGAGGGAATTACTTAGCTATAAAGACCACATAACAGACAAACATTTAAAAATTACCTGTTGTAAGTGAAGTTAGCAATGGATCCTGGATTGGTCCTTTTGATCATCTCACACCAACTTGGTACGAGCTTGAAGCTCTCGTCAAAGATGCCATTTATTTTTTCCAGAACACAATTTCTAGCCTTCCATGCAACGTGATACGGAATCAGCATGCTGTGACACATTCAGTCATATTGTTCTTAGCTTTTTCTAGGAGCCTTGGGCTTTTTCTGGGAGTAATCGTTTCCCTGGCTGGTTTAGAAGCCAACTTCTTAGGTGTGGAATACCTAATTTGTGGATTACAAACCACTGAAGTTGACTTGACACCCCTGCTACATTACAAAAGGTAACACATTAGCCTTATAAGTCACCCATGGCTACCCATGAAAATAGTGATTGTCAGATTTGCGTAGACATAATAGACAAAACAGAAAAATGTAATGTTGGAAGAAGTAAACTATCGAGCAATCCTAGACCTTAACAGTATATAAACTCAAAAAAAAAAAAAACGAATAGACCATTTTCTGAACCTAATAAAACACAAATCATATCAAAAACATTGGCTACAACAACCCGAAATTGAAAAATCTAATTTTTCATCGATTTGCAAAAGCTTATCATTTTACAAACATAATTCATATCAGATTCACGAACAACATGCATATCTCTCAGACCAATCACTCAAACTTGAACGTTAGACTCTATCCAAGATAATAGAACTCTTTTAACTTTAAAAATGGTCATGGGATCTAAATTGGACCTAACTAACTAATTATCATATCTGTACTCACATAATCCAAGGAAAACTACAAGCTAATATACAGTTCCAATATTTAGTCAGACACAGTATGATGAACATCACATATACGATACATAAATGATAGATTATTGTCATAAATACATATCATTTGACATTTGGGTAATGTCATAAACAGTCCAACCATGATCACATTTTACTCAAGTTCTCTACGCTTCAGCAAATTAGATTTTCTCAAAATGGAACACAAAGATGTACAATCATTTCCTAAAGGCATTTCTATCGGGAAAAAAAAAGTCAAATTAGGCTGCTCCATCATAAAAAAGAGAACCTAAAAGCTACTAAGATAACCGTCTACCATGATGATGATACTCAAAAACAGAATCAGCCATGTTCGCACTCAAATACTGAGTTGAGTTGTATAGAAAGTAAAGTTGGACAACACAAGCATACCATCTTCACTAACAGTAACAACTCAACAAAACCTAATAGACCATTACAGGAACCTATCAAAACATAAATCATTAACATTTGCTACAACAACTATACAGACTCGAAACTGAAAACTGTAATTTTTCATCGATTTACAAAACCCAAAACTAAAATCCTAATTTCAAAATCCAAAACCAAAACCCAATTTTTCAGAATCGATAAAAAAAAAAAACTAATTGTAAATTGAGTACGAAAAACCCAAATTGAAAAATAAAAAAACATCTATAGAATCAAAACAGTTAAAAAAATTATAGGTACGTGATTTTATACCTGTTTGCAATTGCATCAATCTTCTTGTTCACAATTTCATCACCAACCATAAGCTCCATCTTCTTCTTCTCCATTTCTTCAATAAAAATGAATATCTCACTCACAAATTAGATAGGGTTTCAACAAATGTTGCCTTATCTATTTATTTTAGGATGGAATGAAAAACCCAAAACCTAGTTTCTTTATATACAGGTGATAAAATAACCCATCTGATTGAAACCCTAACTAATTTCTGTAGTTGCAGATAGTAAAAGAAAAGTTTCAGTTTTTTCTCCGCTGCCGCCATCTTCTCAACCACGGTGCGTTTTTCTGTTATCAGTTCTTCAAAGTTTTGACTAATAGAAAACAATAGAGGGGTATATGCGTCTTTTCCTAGTATTAAGCCTTACACTTGTTTCTCCACCTGGACGTGTCTTTCAACCTCTCACCTTGGTCTCACTTACTAACCTTGATCCGTCGTTTACTCTGGACGGTGGGATACTTTTATAATGTTTGGAAAAAAACGGGATAAGTTGATATCCATAAATTAGGACAAAAATGACTATTTCCCTTTACAAAATCTCTACTTTCTCTCGGCTCTACATCTAGAGTTTTCGTATGAAATTTGTGATAAAATCGTCTGTGCCCAGAATCTCTGTCCCCCCTGTACCACTCAGATAGGGAGGGGGTGGGGCCAAATGGACTGAGTTTGGGGGCGCGGTAAAAAAACACTCGGATCCGCGGGGGGCGGGAATTGGTTGGGACAGCGGAGGGACAGGGTTTTTGGAGACAGAGGATTTTATTCGATGAAATTTGCATAAAGACAGAGCTTATTGTAAGAGTGGGACCTTTGCTGATGATGCTGATTTCAACCTCTCATTAATGTTTTGTTTTGACGACTTTTGAGCAACCAGATTCTCTTCTTTGGCTTTCCCCCACATGACAACATCAAATCCTAGTGTGATTACAATTGCCCCCCCCGTGCTACATCCCCAAATGCATCCTCCGCTTATGTGCAGCGGCGGAACCAGGATTTACGTTTGGAGGAGCAAAAAAAATTAATAAATTAATGGCATCAACATAAAAAAATTGGCGTCCATAGGCCACCCGAAAATTTTGGATGTTTTTTTGCTATTATATGAAAAACGAATCATAGACCAACAAAATATAATGATACATAAAGTTAACTAGAGGTTACTTAAGTTCTAATATAATAATGAGACTTTCAAAATAAATAAATAATAATAATGGGAGATAATAGAATTTTATTTTCTAATAAATTATAAACCGCAACAGAGCTAGCTTTACTCTCCAATTTTGCAAACCGATAGACCTAGAAGATGAACAGAACAAAAGAAACGAAAAAAAATGAACGAAAAAAGAAGGCTATAGTTAAACTTGTGTTGAAAATTTGACATATGTAGTTTGAGGATTTTGGGCTGAAATATTAATTTTGGATGGACTATCATAATAAATAAAAAATATTAGAAGGTCAAAATGAGGTTATTACAAGTTTCGGGTGTCTATTTCATATGATTTCCAAGTTTGGGGTGGTAAATAAATGTTTTTTTGAAAATTAGGCTACAACCACCTTAAGCTCCCCCCCTCCTGCTAATGCACATGGGCCCTGCAGTTCCTAGTGGGGGTGTGATGGGGAAGAAAGGAAATTTGTGGTCAAAATTCTTGCCACGTAAGGCTAAGTCTTATAGATGTTATAGTTATAGCAAAAGTGTTGCATATTATCAAAGTTATACTTATTTCTCTAGATAAAAGTAGTGTTTGAAGTATAACCCACACTACACGAATTCCAGTTTTTACCAACAGCAGCATTAGTCACGGTTTGCATTTCAGCAACGCGCATACGCTGTTGGGAAGCTCGTAACGTCTTCAATGGTTACTGAAAATGCGATCTGTTACAGTGCTCCGTGTTTTTGTTGGTGCAATTACCCGCCTACCCTCAATATTTGGGTGCACTTCCTAAGTTAGCCTCGACTTTTCTTTTCCCCGCCCACTTTTGGGCTGATGAAATTTCAACCCCAGCATCGTAACAGAACCGGATTTTTATTTCAACGGATTAACTTAATACCACAGATCCGAAAATAAGAAAACCCAAAAGAAAAAATCAAAGAAAAATTATCAAACCATTTATTATTTCTGAATTAGCTCAGCTGTATGTCCAACACCAACAACTTAAGCTGCCACATCCACTCATTTCTCTCGCTGGTTTCTTTTTCTCCACCGGATTCTTTTCTATCACCAGTTTCTTTCCCTGTCGACGTCGATTTTGACGGCCAAATTCGTCGAGCACAGTGAGATTTAGCGTGCGAGAACTTCATCAACATCATTGAATCAATCAAATCTTCTATGAAATATCGATTTGGAAACTGGTTTGAGTTTAGTCGATTTCTTATAGAAGGATTGAAACTGATTTCAAATTTGGATCTGACGATGCTCTATTGGTTAAGGTATTTCACTTGTATCCCTTTGAATTGGAAATTTACAACATCTATAGTCGAAACCCTTGAGTGTCAATGATTAAATATCTGGTTATGAGTATTGAAGGTCTGAATCTCTCAGATCTGTTTGCTGTTGTAGGATTTTTGTTGATTTGTCTGATTTTTGTGTTTGTTGATTGTCATTAGAAATGTAGATGTGTTTTAAGTTCATGGTAGTCTGTATTTCCATGTGATTGTAGGTGTGGTTAGTTCATATATTGTACTCTGGTTTGATAATGTTACACTGAAAAGTTTACACATTAGGTTGATGTACTTTGTCTAGGACATATTATAGGGCACCAAAGAAATCATACAGAAAATCTAAAACATTACAGCCAACTAGTTATTCATAAGCAAATCCAAAGATAAACAAGCAAAAACATTACAACCTCCATAGACTTAAAATAACACTCTGAAACTGAAAACTGCTTATTT
>JAJJMA010044018.1:0-15573 GCA_023529015.1 Papaver nudicaule
AGCATAGGTTGATGATCCTTTTGCCACCGCATAAAAGTCATAACTTGGTCTTTCAGACCCCGTTTAGTAGACTCTAAACATTCAATCTGGGACTGAGATTCACAAAGTTGTCTATGAAGACCCTCTACAGTCTTAGAGTGCTCCTCTGAGAGATTAGCAAACATACTTTGGATCTTATCCTCATGCGTATTCGCCATCTTACCCAAATCAGTCTCCAGGGAAAGGATCTGACTATCCCTAAGAGTGAGTTCATTCTGGTAATCACTACGATCCCTCTCCCACTGGACCTTAGCTTGATCAAATTCGACTAAGGGAAAAGGACTATTTTAGGTCCCAAAAAAAGCATACAAAACTGACTAAAAGACATTAAGGAGAGTTACCTTTCTGAAGGTTCAGACTCCTCTGAAGCTCGGAGACCTTTTTCTGAGAGTCTTTAAGTTGGCCGTCCAGAGCTCGGACGGATACCTCAGAGCTAGCGGAAAAAGCTGCAAATGCATTCTGGACCTGAAAAGGATCCCAGAATCAGAAAACAAACGACAAAACCTAAGAAAGAATAAGAAGGATGAATCTCATTTACCAGTAAGGGAAGGTTCTCTGGAGCAACAGCCTTGGCCTGCTCCTCAACACTTTTATTTTGAAAGTCAGGAGCAAGAAGAGTGGCTACAACAGTGGAAGCAGTCCCGGAAACAACCAGAGAACTACCGGGGGGAATCACCAAAGTACTTTCTTTCTTAGAAGACCCATCCTTATGCTGAACTAGCACATCATCATCCTTGGAAGTCTGAGCACTCAAATCTACGACTTGAGAAGACTTACCCTTGGAGGGTTGGGTTGGTTGGACAACGACCATATCATCATCCTGTTGGGATTGGAAGGTTTCATGGAAAGGCACGTCTACGGACTCTGGGCCATCATCTCCATAGTCTATCACCAATCTCCGAGTAGCGGCAGGAGGCTTGGAAGCTACATTCCTCCCCTTCTCAGAGGAGACAACGACCTTCTTCCCAATTTGCTTAGCAGGCTGCGAGAAGAACTCTCAGAGTCAAAAAATAGGGGCAAGTATGGGACACATACTCAGAAAGCTAAGGCAAATATTTTTTACCTCTGAAACTTCTCCTCCCTTGCGCTTCCTAGAGCCACCAACATTGGTCCAAACATTCATCCATGGGAGATAAGAAGGGAGATCCTCTAGAGATCTAGGAGTCTCCAAAACAGGATTCCAACTTACATCAAACCCAAAAACGAATGGACCCTCAATCAGCAAAGGTCCAACATGCCAGCTTGGATCGTGGGACTTGCGGACGAAATCTTGTTGAGAAGTCTCACTACCACCTGGAGGATCTACATCCCCCAGAAGCAAAGGAGCATCTTTTCTCTCATCCGCACTCTTCCTCTGAATGCTCACTCCGAAACCCCCAAAGGAACTATCCCTCCTAGTCTGAGTCACCCGATAGTTGCGCTTAAAATTCTCCACAGTGTAGAATTTAGCATCCTCAGGGTCGAAGGAAACTTTCTCAGACTGAAAGAGAATCCTTCCCCGAGCTCTGGAAGCACACTCAGCAAGGATCCTGCAAGCTGTATTATTTAACTGGAACAGGCCTCTGGGAGTATCCACTCCATAGGCCAGAGCACGATACACGAAAGAATCTTTGGGACTCCATAGAGGAATACGGAGGCCAGAATCAAGTTGAGCCTTGGTGACAATGATTCGGGTCCTACTCAGATTGCTCTCCCTCAAGAGCTCTGGAGTGATGACACCTTCACTCCTCTGAGGCGTAGCCCATGAGATCTGGAACCTGGAGTCTAGATAGTACTTCCTACAGAGAGTCCTCAGACAATTTGGATCTTCATCCCTCTCAGAGGAAGCAGAAGTTCTGAAACAAAAAAAACAACAAACCAAAGGAAAACTAAAAATTAGGTCTTTCCTTGGAACAACTGTTCATAACAGTGAAGAAATTGGGAATCTCTTTGAAATAGAAGAAAGTACCAAAGATCACAAATGAACATGACTAACCTTTTTTGGCGCCATTGCCGTCGGAAAACCAAGCTTTTTACAATAAAAGTAAGGCGGAGAAGACGATGAACAGTGGAGCAAAGATTTTCTACAGAGAAAATCTCTGAGGAAAGAGAATAAAAAGGAAATAAAGGTTTTGAAAAGACCTAGGACTACTTTTTATATCTAGCCTCTGAAAAGGTGGGTTACTCAACCGGCGCTTTCAGTTAGTCAGTTATTTGGCGACGTGTCCAAATCCTGGAGCTTAGGCTGGAGCACGTGTGTGATGGCACCCTTCGACAAGAATTTTCTTCCTAACTTACCCTGTGGGAAGTTAAAAAGAAAAGGAGCAAACTGTAGGTACCAGAAATCGGAGGGACACGTGGCACCATCCTAAGGGCAGTAGTAAGTTAGTGAATACACCGAGAGGTATGGGATAAACCCTAAAAGTAACTGACTACACCTCACTTATGGAGGAGACGCGTGTAAAGTGCGACAGGCTAAAAGCACGTGTAAGGTTGAGGGTACTACAAATGCATTAAATGCCAAGTCAGAAAGAGGAATACAGCTGTTTAGCACCAGTCAAACTTAGGGTTTCACTTGGTTTGCGGTCAAACAGTCTGGAGCCTACAAAACTGAGGATATCCTCTGGAAGGACCCCTCGGGGACTGGCCTCAGACACTACGCCACAGGGGCCTGTTTGTAACGGATATAGACGTTGCGCCGAATTAAAGCAACGTCTATTAGCGTTGCAAAAACGGCGTTACAAATTTTTCTGCAACGTTATTTAGCGTTGCTTTAATTAATTAAAGCAACGGAATTTTCCGTTGCTCTTTTTATTTAAAGCAACGTAAGATAACGTTGCAGAATTTATTTAAAGCAACGTTTTTTATAAATGAAGCAACGTAAGTGACGTCAGCACACGTCACCACTTCCGTTGCACCTTTTGTTATAAGCAACGTAAGTGACGTCACCACACGTCACCACTTCCGTTGCTCTTTTTATTTAAAGCAACGTTTTTATAAATGAAGCAACGCCTATTAACGTGGCAGATTTTTTAATTAATATTAAAAAAAAATACCAAATATTGTATTAGAAAAAATACTAAACATTGTATTAAAAAAAATACCAAATACAAAAATAAATACCAAATACAAAAAAATACATGCATGAAACAAGTATTGTATAACATTTGATCATTACAACAACTTCCAATTTATCCCCAACCAATATGCTAACTACCTCCAAACAAGTTAATAACAAAAGGAATTTGACAAAAGAGGCAAACATACTTGACTGTCTTCAGCACCAACATACGAAAGATGAGATGATAATGCTCACTTGCAGGTACATGGCTGATAATGCTCACTTGCAGGTACTTGACTGCGATACAGACAGTAAATACACATCAAAGCATGTCAAACACATCATTCAGAAATTGCCAAGCTATGACTGGAGCTTTGCAGACTCCAATACGAGCTAGTTCTCGCGCACCAGGTATGTAATATTGCTGGCAGAAAAAATTGATAGACGTAGGTCATAAATGGCAGTTTCTTGAACTTTAGGCTCACTTAGAAGTGAGTTGTGTAATCTATGGTACATAACAAGACAGAAAACATGTAGTGATACATAACAAAACGAGTGAGTGAGCGAGTGCCCAAGTGAGATAAGAGATTTGCACCTTGACGGCATCAATGTGTCCCTTGGCAGGTTCATGCTCAGGATCCCAGAGTGTTCACCTGTTTCAATGCACAAAATATCAATTAATGGACAGTTCAGAGCATTTAGCTTCACATTTGTGAGGTCTATGAAGTGGTCCTCGGGGAAGCTAAATTCACCTCAGTAGGGAGGGAATGTATAATTTGTCGAAAAAGGTTGCAGGGGAAATAACTTACTACACGTGGGTTGTTGTGAACAATATCCACAGGTTGAATCGATTAGTTCGGAGTTATACTTATTATCCTTCAAATATACATCACCTATAGATTTCGAGACCTGCATCAAATCCATTATGAGAGTTAATGGCATTGAAAACAAAACAAGGGAACACAATTTGGTTACTGATAAACAAGAGCAGTATGCCCTGAAATCTCTATGAAGATATCACAATGCCTAAAATAACTCAGAACCAAGATAAGTTCCACTTACGATACAAACCTACACAATCCAACCTAAGCTACTACCACGACTCAGACACAACAGAATACAAACAAATCATGCTTTCCAAACCCTCGAAATGAACGAAACCCAATAAAGCAAGATAAACAATGCACCCGAAGTAATTCAAAAACTTAACAAGAGTGTAAACACTGGTGTACACTGATTATCAACTGGAAACAGAAAGAAAAGAGTGTAAACACTGGTGTATACTAATTGTAACATCTGATATATTCAAGTTGCCTGAACAATTACTAACACACCAAATATGAGAAGATGCGTAAAGACTATACTCAGATCACCAGGTGCAGCTGATTGTAAAGCTAAGAGAGTAACTGTTGCAGAATGGTAATCCAACAAGATTTGATGAGCTGATTCCTCCAATTTCTCCTGAAAATGCAGAGTTCTGTGAGAACTGAAGCTAAAAGTCATGGGAACCAATTATCATGTGATTCCCTAAAGCAAGTCTGTCTTACGCAAGCAGTAGTAGCTAAAAGATGTGACACTTGTAAAGTTCCAGACCATTTACATTGACTAGAGGCACTAACAGATGTGACACTTGTGATCGTGAGGCACTTACAGCGGCAGAGACATCTCGTCCCAGCTGTGCAAGTGAAAGGCCAAGGCCTGGTTGATTAGGCATGAAAATCCCAGCACCAGGTTGCCTATTTGCCGAAACAGCAGTCCAGCTTGGAGTAGTCCTCCACAAACTCTGTTTGGTAACCTTGAAACCCTGTCAAAAGTAACATAGATAAGAAGAGGTTTTGATACAATAATGTTCATGCAAAATTTTCACCCGCACCCTTCGGCTAATTTCAGTTTATGTCAATTACACAAGGAACAAGCATCCGCCAATTCAACAAACATCACTGGCTTTACTGCCTTGTTGAAGAACTCTACTGCCGCCTCCAATGCTGCTTCCAAACCTGATCTATTACTCAACCTGCAAACCCAAAAAAAAAAAACATAACCACTCAGTGAAGCCAACACCCCAGAATTTGCAAAACACAAGTAACTAACAAAAAAAAGCATTGCTTTAAGTCAGAGATTTTTACCAGTGTGCAAATCATTGTTAAAAGTTCTTTGTATACAGATCAAAAGGGAAGTATATGCCCAACCAAAATTTTCAACTAAGCACACTAAACAAGTTGATGGTGATGGTGTATGCAACACTTACACCATGGAGGTCGAACAAGTTGAAAATACCTTTCAAGAAATCCACAGCTTCAGTAGTCAACTCCACACTCTACAAAAAAAAAATGATTAATACCCATGTATTTGCACGGTGCAATAATACATCAACAACAGGGATTTGGATGGGCAAGTGTTCCAAGGACAACAGATACATATGGACACAAACAAGTCTGTTTTCAGAACGTGGTGTCAGTGTAGTATAAAATTTAGTTCTTTGTATAGCTACAACCACACCAAGTTCAAGCAACTGAGCTCGTTCCTCAACTGCTCTTGGTAGCCTTCTAATCTCCTCACATCAACTGCACACAAACATACAACAGCAACAAACTTGTTTTTCTACATATTGAGGTGGTCGTTGACGCTTTGGGTGTTTGGTTAAGAAGATCCCATCAGGCCAAAGAATCTGCTTAACAGAAAACCAGATCAGGAAAAGCAACCTAAAGAATAGCAGATATAACCATCAATTTAACTGAATTAGAAGTAACAAAGGAAATAGTGGCTGCCTGTAGAACAAAAAAAACTCTCAGAACATGAAACTATGACAAATTGACATAGAATGGATAACAAATAAATAGATGAACACAAATAAATAGATGAACACAAATAAATAGATGAACAAATTAAAACCCTAACCAGAAATTAAAATCGACTTTTCTTATCAGAATAGAAAAAATTAGGGATAAAAATTAGGGTTTATACCTTCTGAAAATTAGGGATAAAAACATGTTAGATCGACTTTATGATCTATGGGTTTTTATCTAGAGGAGAAATGAAAGTAATTAGAGGTTGATTTTAGGTTTTGAAGGTGAGATTTCAAGGTTAATTTCTGATAGGTAGAACTAGGGTTTTTCTCACTGATTTAGGTAAATACAGACTAGGTATAAACTAGGGTTTTAGCTGAACTCTCAAGATTAAATCTCTGGAACAGATTTCTGCGAATCAATCGGTGAGTTTTCTGGTTTTTATTTGAGGAAGAAAGAACCCTAGTTTTCTGGTCGAGATAGGTCGAGAGAAAGTGAGAGAGAGCTAAGAGATCTGACACCAGAAGATGATAGGGTTTTGATAGCAGGAGATGGGGGTTGGATTAATCTTCGATTCATGAGAGTTGTCCTTCGATCTATGCGAACTGGATTGAGCAGGAAGATGAGAAGCAGAGAAGCGGGCGCGACAGAGGTGAGAGGATAAGAGTTGACTGTGAAAACTAAAAAAATAGGTAAAACGATATATAAATCCGGAAAATATATTTTCCGGTAAAAAGACATATTAGCCCCTGCATACGCAACGTTAAATAACGTCACTATGACGTTGCGTAATTAAAAAAAAATATATATATATTTACAGCAACGTTAAAAAAAAATTGCGCAACGTTTCTCAACGTTGCCACGTGCGCAACGTCAAAAAACGTTGCAGATGCAAAAAAAAAAACGTCACAAATCCGGGCCTGTGGCGTAGTGAGAGGATACTCTCAGAGAAGATACGGTACGAGAAGAACTAAAGGAGTCATATTCTAGAAGATATGTTGCAAGGGACATTCTGAGAGATAATGCTCTAGAAGATCGAAGGCCAGAGGCTATACGATGTCTAAGGAAGGCTCAGACATACCTCTGGGAGGTATCTCAGAAGACTGAGTCCAGAAAGGAAGACTCCCAGAAATGATTGAGTATCTCGAGGAATAGATAGAAATAACTTAGTTTCCATAGCCCTTGTAACACTAGAATATGTACTACCTTACCTTCCTGCCTATAAATACCCAGCTCTTGAAGAGTTAGAGAACCAAGTTAGAACTCACAAGGGAAACCCTAGGAGACCGGATACGACATCCTACAACTAGGTTTGTGACTTGTGAAGTGTGAACTTGAAGAAGACTTGAAGACAGTAGATCAAGACTCGAAGATAGTATATCAAGACTTGAAGAAAGCTTGAAGACTATTTAGTTAATTGTGAAGGTAGCTAAGCCTTGTAACCACACTCATGATTAATGAAATACCAAGGATGTAAGCCTCCACCGTGAGGAAGAACCTTGTTAAAAAACATGCTTGTGTCTTGATTCCTTTACCTTTCTTCCATTTACTTATGTTTGATTGTCTTTACATTGTTTACTTTATCTTAGATGTGTTTATGCTTAAGTGTTCTTGAGTAGATCTTCATCTAGGACCATTGGGTGTGATCTCAGAGATTTCTAGACTCACATTTTGGCGCTAGAAACAGGGACTAGGTAAAGGATTTATCCTTCCTGGTCTATTTCTAAAGTTTTTTCATCTGTCTCTTAACCAAACCTTTACTGTGAGGAAGAAAAGCTCCTGGATCTCATAGATCTCGCAGGGAAAGCTTAGTATTCTTAGTAAAGGTGAGACCTTTTATGCTTTTAAGTGTTAAAAGTTGCTTCTTTACTAGTTGTTTGTGAAAAATCCTTGATTTTCTTTACAAAAATTTGATTTTTTGCAAAATCCTAACTTTTATCTTCATAAAAGTTAGATCTTTAAACCCAGATTTTGTTTTCAAAGAATAAACAAAATTCTTGTTGTTGATTTCTTCCAACAGCAAGCATATTTGAAACTGAAATCCATTTTAGATTTGGTTTTTTCTTCAAAAAACACCATTAATGGAGGGTAGAAGGTTTTCTGAAAAGGTTCTCTGAAAAGTACTATCTTTTCTTGTTCTCGCAGGCTGCTGATGTCACTGACATCACTTTCAAACAAAACCTGACAGCCCAACTACCCAGTTTTAACTTATCCAATCATTTGTCCTGTCTCTTTCTGTAATTGTTTTCAAAATGTTTTGAAAAAGTGTACGGATTTCTTGGATCTCTGAAACTATTAGATTACAACTAGCACTTGTAGAGTCATACTCTGACAAGAAGGTTATATCTTGATTTTTCTTTTCAGGAGAAGAAATGAAGACTGCTAGTGCCACAGACTCTGGGAGGGACCCCCCGAGGAGGACAACCAGAAGTGGATTGCAGGAGACAGATCGTGAAGTCCCAGAGGATATTGTCGCCTCTGGAGAAAGTGCACCACCAGGTTTTCCGGCAAAGGTGCCTCAGAACACCAGTAATGGGTGTTAGGGCATTGTCCGGTCAAACCCACTAGCGTTGGTATGTCAAGCTAGTTGTCAGTTTTAGATGTCAAAATTCAATTCTTGATTTAGCCTACTAGAGTTTAGATTTCGGAAATGGGATATAGACAGAGTAGTAGAGACCTTGAAGACGAAGACTGTGAAGACAAAGAAGACATCAATTATTCTTCATCGACAAAAGGTTAGTAGGAGTTATGACTTTATGGATATTCTTCTATTCTACTTTCTCTATTCTTTCGAAATATAGTCGACTACTTTAGTAGTGATAATATCGATTGAGATCGTGTTCTTGTGTAACATGGCTTTATGTCATGACCAGTATTTGATCCCACGAATATTGTGAATCAAGAATGCATGAGATAAATTCGACACCATATGTCCATTACAATGGTTTGCTTGCAAAATGTTATGTTGGATATGGATGAATCTAAAGGAGTACTCTTGAGCAAAGAGCCTGTGGATCACAGCTGAGGACGTTCTCACGTCTAAGTTCTGGCTCAGCCCAGTCCTTCTAGCGGAATCCGGATTTGACCTAATTTGACCAGCAGACGGTTCCCGAACCGGTTTGCGTACCAGACCAGAAATTCTCCTGTGTCTTATTTGTTCACGTACCAGTACGTGAACCTGACGCGGAGATTTCCCTGGTAAGTCGAATTAAGAGTTTATTCTTTTAGAATTTCACTCTAAGTCAAATTCCAACCTCCTTTATCTCTTAGATGGACTTGTGTAAAACATAAATACCTATTGTGTTCCATCTAACGATCCTCAATGAGTCAATAAGATAAGATTATCTCTGGTCTGTTGGATTTTTATCTTGAAGTGTTTTTGAGCCAACAAAACACTTGGCAGATAAATTCTAAAAAGAATTCCAATTGAGATTAATCTCTATTACTTGGTTGGCAAGTTTAGGGTTTCCTTAACTTGTGGGACAAGTAATTGATTGCTTAATTCCAAAGCAACCTATTTATTGAGTGCTATAAATAGAGGTGTCTACGGACAAATACCGCAAGCATCAAGCATACGCGAAGGTCCTTAGGGAAGGTAACGTAAACTCTTTTCACTTCGGTGAATGCTTGTTGTGGTATAGTCATCCTCTATAGGTTGCAGCTCCTCTGGGAACTCCCTACGACTATAAAGACTTCATTTGAGAGTTGGGAAGCACAGGTAGATTGATCCCTTTGTGGTTGATCAGATTAACCTGTAACCTCAGTAACCTATCTTAGTTCTTGTCTATTCTAAAGTCCGTCTCTTCTGCTATACGGCTATTCAAGAACTAGTTAAGTTACGTAAAGGTTTGAAATGTAGCAACGAACGGCTGCACTCGTTTTTGTAAGACCTAGTTGGCTCCAGTTATATAAGTTCCTTAAGTGGTTCTTCTTTTATAACTGAGGTAGATACAGATTGGGCATTGCTTACTTGGTTTGCGTGTCAGCCCCGATTTGTGAAGTAGATTTCCGTATGACCTGGATTTGATAATCCGAAGGAAGTCATCTTGTTTATGGTAAACTGATAGAGGACAGTTACACCATAAGTCAACAGTTTTGGTTTAAAACCCAGTATTGCTGACAAAAGCCTTTGGCATCGGTCAAAGCAACTCCTAGGCCTGTAACGGACGTCAGCTAGGGGAATCAAGTGCGTGACGATCAGTGGGGATCCAGAGACGTAAGGAAGGCGACAGTAGCCAATTCACTTGGAGGGCTTGAGTTGGTCTCTGCTACATCCCAGACCGAAGTCTTATAGTAGGCTAGTGTTTGTAGTCAGTTTGTACTGGGCGGTGTTCAAAACTGGACGAGGTCCCGAGGTTTTTCTGCAAGGCAGTTTCCTCGTTAAAAAACATTTGGTGTCTTGTGTGCTTTTACTTTCCGCATTATAACTCTGATTTATAATTAAAGCACCAAGTAGTACGTTATTACCTAAGTTATAGCAATCAAAGGCTCATACTGAATTAGGCCCCTAGAAGCCTACATTCTACACGTCTGAGCCGACAAAGGAAGTGAATATAGGAGGCCCAGACACACCAAAAATGGTTAAAATTGGGACGCTCCTAGATCCTGACCTTGAAAAAGAACTCGTAGGGATTTTGATGAGATATGTCGACGTATTTGCATGGAAGATGGAGGACATGCCGGGAATCGACCCCGAATTATGCCTCAAACATCTGGGAATCCCAACAGACATAAGCCATCATCATCTCCGAATCCATCCAGGTGTCAAACCTGTGAGACAAAAAATTCGAAAGATAGCCCCAGTATATCAAGAAGCAGTCCAGAAGGAGCTTCAGAAGATGGAAAAGGCAGGAATCATTCGGGAGGTGCAGTATCCACTATGGATCTCCAATATGGTACTTGTCCCGAAGAAAAACAACGCTGGGGTACGGATATGCATCGATTTTAGTGATCTAAATAAGGCATGCCCCAAGGAAAGCTTCCCACTCCCGATCATAGATCAACTAGTTGATGCTACCTCTGGGAATGAACTGTTATCATTCATGGATGGTTATTCTGGCTATAACCAAATTCCTCTGGCACAAGAAGATGAAGAGCATACTGCATTTTTCACTCCCAATGGGCTGTATTGTTACACAAAGATGCCATTCGGACTCAAAAATGCAGGGGCAACCTATCAGAGACTAATGTCCAAGATGTTCTTGCCTTGGATTCACAAAACTCTGGAGGTATATGTGGACGACATGCTGGTCAAAAGCAAACAGTCCAGACATCACGTCAGAGATCTGGAAGAGATTTTCGCTCAGATGAGGAAATTTCGCATGAAAATTAACCCACTCAAATGTGCATTTGGGGTCACCTCTGGGAAGTTCCTAGGTTACATGGTCACGAAGGATGGTATACAGGTAGACCCTGAGAAAGTCAGAGCTATCACAGAAATGCCCTCACCAGTAACTCGGAAGGATGTCCAAAGGTTGAATGGAAGATTGGCTGCATTGGGGAGATTCATTGCAAGATCCTCCGACAAACTCAAACATTTTTTCAACATTCTGAAGAAGGGCCAGAAGATGGTCTGGAGTAAGGAATGCGAGGAGGCGTTCTACAACGTCAAAAAATATTTGGCAACAATGCCTATACTACAAAAGCCTGAACCGGATGAAACATTATATGTTTATCTAGCAGCCTCCTCCTACTCTATCAGTGCAGTACTCTTATGCATAGTGGAAGGTGAGGAAAGGCCAATCTACTTCATCAGTAGAACTCTGGGGCCTGCCGAAAAGAATTACTCTAAGATTGAGCAGATAATTCTGGCGCTGGTATTTGCTTCTCAGAGATTGAGAACATACTTCCACGCTCACCCTATAACTGTGATCACCAAACTGCCCATCGATTCAGTACTCAGAAACTCTGAAAGGGCTGGTAGGATCTCAAAGTGGGGAGCTCAGATCAAACAGTTTGGAGTACAATACCAACCTCAGACTGCCATCAAAGCCCAAGCTGTCGCTGACTTCTTAGCAGACTTCCCTCTAGCAGAAGATGAGGAACTCGAAGACATACCTGGTTTTGAGGATGAACTGGAAGACCCCCCAGAACTTCTGAGGGCGGAAAATCCTACCAGGTGGGAAATCTTTGTTGACGGGTCTAAGAACGCTGATGGGGCAGGCATTGGAATGGTATTCACAACTCCTACTGGAAGAAGAATTGTACACAGCCTGAGACTCGAGTTTCCCACCACAAACAACATAACAGAATATGAGGCAGTCATACACGGTGTGGGATTGATTTATGAAATGGAGCTCAGAGATGTAAGGCTAACAAGTGATTCACAGCTAGTGGTAAGGCAGATAGAGGGAAGATATCAAACTCTAGACCCATGCCTGCAAGCCTACCACAAGAAAGCTCAGGAATACATAAACAAGATACCTGGTCTCGTGCTCAGACACATCTCTAGAAACAACAATCGACATGCGGATGCTCTGGCATACATTGCATCAATGTTGAATGACCCTAAGATTGCTAGCATCAGAGTAGACAGGGTTCTGCTACCCTCAGTACCTCTGAAAGAGCCAGAAGCCCCAGAGCCAGAAGTGAAGGTATTCACTACTGAGATGGGAGAAGAACAGTCCTCTGACGATGGACCCCCAGAAGAGGATTGGAGAATAACTATTCACCAATACCTAGAAAAGAAAACTCTCCCAGCAGAGTCAAAATATGCTCACAAGATAATATCACGAGCCAAGAATTACCGTCATCGAGACGGGAAGCTGTACAAGCAATCTTTTCTGGGACCACTCCTAAAATGCCTCACCAGAAGGCAAGGAATAGAAATTCTGGAAGCCATCCATCACGAAGGAGCAGGGAATTACCTTGGAGGAACATCCTTAGCGTCCAAGGCTAAGACCTCAGGGTATTACTGGCCTTACATGAATCTGGATGCTAAATAAATAGCTGCCCAATGCAAAGATTGCCGAAAGTATAAAAGAAATTTTCAAGCCTCTGAAGTAACCTCTATTCTAAGCCCATGGCCATTTGCCAAATGGGGTATAGATGTAGTAGGACCCCTAGAACGAGGGACAGAAGGCAGGAAATACTTAATAGTAGCCACTGACTACTTCACCAAGTGGGTGGAGGCGAGAGCTTTAGCCAACATCCGAGATAAGGACATACACGATTTTGTATTTGAGCAAATCATTTGTCGCTTTGGAATACCAGCAGCCATCGTCTCAGACGATGAGAAGCAATTCAGTGGCCCGAAAATGAACCACCTGTGCAATGCCTTTCACATAAGGAGAAGTAAAGCCACACCTATTCCACAACAGGAAGATTCAGCACCAGAGCTCAGAAACTTAACTATCACAAATATGCTTAAGGATGCTCTGGAAGAATACGAAGAAAGGTGGTGTGAGCAATTATTCAACGTCATATGGAGGCGCAGAACAACTAAAAACCCAGTCTCAGAGGAGTCTCCTTTCCTTCTTGCATATGAAACGGAAGCTATCATACCTACTGAGGCCATGATACCAGCAACCAAGACGGAAGCCTGGGAAGAAAACCTAACCACCAATGAGATACTATCTAGGATAGATAATCCATGGGAAATGAGAGAAGCAGCGCTCCAGAAGATGGAGAACTATCATCGAAAGTTATCTAGGGACTACAACTATAGAACCTACTTTCGAGAAAGTGTAACAGGAACTAAAATCCTTCAAGAAGTCTCAAAGCCCGTACAGGGAAATGTCTCTCAGAGCTTTGTAATACTATGTACGAAATAGTGTTAAGTACTTTTGAATATGATCATGTACAACCTCTGGAATATTAATAAAATCTTTTGTTATTATTATGTCTATGTTCTCAGAAAATTTGAAGATGTCTCTTTCCTTCTATATTTTTGAAACTCTCAGAAGAGTAGAAGAGTCTCTTTCCTTCTATACCTTCGAAAACTCTCAGAAGAGTAGAAGAGTCTATTTCCTTCTATATCTTCGAAACCCTTAGAAGCTTAGAAGAGTCTCTTTCCTTCTACATCTTCGAAACTCTCAGAAAATTAGAAGAGTCTCTTTCCTTCTATATCTTCGAAACCCTCAGAATCTTAGAAGAGTCTCTTTCCTTCTATATCTTCGAAATCCTCAGAAAATTAGAAGAGTCTCTTTCCTTTTATATTTTCGAAACCCTCAGAAAATTACAAGAATGTCTCTTACCTTGAATTTTCGAAGTATTAGCCATACAACCCACGCCCAGATCTAACGAATATGTATTCGTCTCTGCATATGCAGGGGCAAAGACCCCGAAAGGGTATTTCAGGTACGAGGGAGGTGCGCACTCCCCCCAATGTTACCCATTGCCTTAGTTTATGGACAGATCTCTTATCCATATGACTCAGATGCCCTAATAGCACTTTAGGATGCCATTTTGGAGATGCAGGCTGAGGGATGGCTCCCCTCACGAAACATCCCAGAATGAATGAACCCTCAAAATTCACCTTAGAGAAAATTTCGTCATCATGATCAAGGTAGTACAGTATGGTCCTTGTCTGACTTAGTGGCCACTGAGTCCTTCAACGTACATGGAATCTTCTTCATAATGTAAGGAAATCTTTTTTGGTAAGACTTTACAAAATTGTTGAGCCTCTAAGGGATAGAGTGCTGAAAAGCACACAACCTAAGACAACACGGTCTAAGACAAAAACATTGTCTAACTCTAAAGGCACGAAAGTGACAAAACAAACACCCAATACATTCACAGCAATAAGGGTCCGAAGTGTTTTGCCCCCCCAAGCTTGGGAGCGCCCAGACAAAAAATCAAAGTATGTGTTGTTAACAAAGAACGACCATCACATAAACTACCAAAAGCAAAGTCAGTTCAAGAAAAAGGAAGGAGAAAGACAGTCAATCTTCTGCAAGATTGGAGGGAGATGGCCCTCGCTCTTCAGTATCAGCATCTTGATTCTGAGGGCGCTCATTCTCTGGCTCCTCAACTTCTGGCTGCTCATCACCATCCTGCTCTCCGAGCTCCAAACCCTCCTCAACCTTAGAGGTCGGTACACCCTCAGGCTCTTCAGCCTCCGAGATTGGAGCATCCTTGGAAGCAGACGCCTCAGAATCTCTGGAAGGAGCAACAGTCTCTTGCAAAGCCGCCATGAATTTAGGAGAAGCCTCAGGAGTCTTCTGAGTCTGAATGGAGAGGAGAAGAGCATCATACTTGGCTTTCCATTGCTTGTTCAAGGACTTAGCTGTATCAGAAGCTTCCTTAGAATATCGTTCACAAAGATTGTCCTCCTGCTCTTTCAGCTCCTCTTCGAATCCTATAACCCTGGCATCCAGAGTTTCCTTCTCAGCCTTGAGAGTATCAAACTGCAACTTCAAATCCTCAAGCTCTCTAGCTTTTCCTGAACAAGGAGCAAAGCAAACATGAGAAAACAGGAAAAACACTAAGACAATTGAAGAAATCTGAGGCCTATTCTAATCTACCTTCCGAGTCAGAGATGATAGCCCTCAGAGTCTGCTCAGTGTCCAACCTGGCAGAATCAAGCTCACTATACTGCTTTTCTAGAAGAGTCAAAGCATGAGTATCCATGGGGCAAGCATCAACATTCTTTGGCATGGCATCACGCAACCTTCTAACAAGCTCATGTGAGGCCTGTAACTCATCATCCGCACGCTCAGAGGCTTCCTTATAATCCTCAATCTGATTGAGCATAGGTTGATGAGTTAC